>JAXGGA010001020.1:0-173319 GCA_038373865.1 Uloborus plumipes
GTTCATTCGATTTCAAGACACACCACGCACGTGGCCCGGCGTTGCATGGGCACTTCGTGCCTTGAAAGCGGTGAAGAAAATTTCAAGAAACTACTCCCCGCCAAGGCGGCTCGCTAACAGGCGCTTCACGCCTTTACTTTTTTCTTATATAAAAAAATCATTCGAATTATTGAGATGCTTCCCGCTTTCAAGATGGTGAGGAAAGTTTCAGTAAGTTCAGCTCACTTAAAAGAAAAAAAGCAGACATAGATACTCAGTTTTTAATTAAGTAGATAGCTTTTCAACAAATGAATGTTTCAAAATATTACAAGTACCGTAAATCAGGGTTACTTGGACCCTAGAGGGTTACTTGAGCCCATTTCAAAAAAATGATTAAATATGGGTTTGGTACTTATTAGTTGAAGATTTGCACGTAGTTCCTCATTTCTCCGCTAGGTAGAAGCACTATGTAGTCTCTAACGCTACCTACATGGCTCTCTAAGCAACTTCCTGAGATTAGTTGAGGTTATGTTATTGCCTTGCTACGTGTGCAGAATTTTCCAGCCTACAACTTTTATGCTCTTAGAGCATGCAATTCACCATTTAATTAAGGTAAGTGTATTATTTTCTTGTTAAACCCCTTACAAATGTTATTTAAGCCCAAGATTGTCAATACTTTTAGCTATTTAAGCTATTTATAACAAAGTCTGTGACAGTGACCAATAATCAAATTATAAGGTTACTTGGACCCACTATTTACGTGGATCCAAGTAACCCTTACAAACTTTTATTTTCCTTTATCAACTCTATGACACTGAACTATAAATTTTTATTAGTTTTCGTGTATTTTAAGGAATATAGGCAATGTATTAGACCAACCTTTACCTTTTTCAGGTTAAGACTGGCCATGCCGTCCAAATACAAGAGACTTCCTGGAAGCCGAAAATACAAAGACTTCTCAACTGACCGATTGCAGGAATGCCTGAAAGCAATAAAATCTGGTAAAATGTCTCAAAGGAAAGCAGAAGCTCATTTCAAAATTTGCAGATCAACCATAAAACGTAGACTAAAAAGTGAGACACCAAAATGTTAATGACACCGTTAAGGATAAAACATCCAATCAATCTAACAAGAGGAAAGGACCAAATAAATCTTCCAATAAGAAGCTGTCATCAAACAGCAAGAAGCAAAAAAGTAAAGAAATGGAATCATCCTCTGAAGATGCAGATGATTTTAGCCTCCAATCGTCAGGAGATAGTGAGTTCAGTTTTTTGAACAGTGAATTTGATCTTATGGATCTTATTAATTTCCCTTCTACCAGTGGCGCTGGTAATGATGAAGCTATGAATGAACTCTGCAATCAAGATGAAAACATTGTCATGGACAAAAGAGATCAAAATTTAGTTGAAAAGGGACTTAAAGAAAAATTAGTCGAAGGCAATTTTGTTATAGTGTTGTGGGAGAAAAAGGAATTTCCAGGCATCATTACAAAAATTGATGAAAATGGAGCGATTGTTGATTGCATGCAGCGCACTCTAAAAGGTTGGAAATGGCCAGAAGTAAAAGACATTCTTTATTATAAGTGGGGAGATATTTAAAAAAAAAAGATTGATCCTCCTAAAATGTTAAAAAGGGGGTTATTTTCAGTTCAATCAATCAAAGAAGATATTTAGATAAAGAATTTTTATCTAACTTCATATATTTTTTCATTTATTGTATCGTATTTTTTCATATCCCATGTCCTACATAATCAAAACACACGCTAATAATGCTTTATAATAGGAAAACTAAACCTGGGTCCAAGTAACCCAACCTAAGGGCTACTTGAACCCATTAGAAAAAAACATTCAGAAATTTAGTAAATGAAATAAACCAAATTTAAAGGTTGCATGCTTTATTTATGGGTATTCTTTAATAATTATAAGCATTGTTTGATTTCATAACACAATATGTATTGATATAAATAAGGGTTTATCTGGAACATTACTAAAATTGGGTTCAAGTAACCCTGATTTACGGTAGCTAGCGATAAAAATATTACGTAAGTGGCCCGCTTATGAGTTTCGTCTTTAATTTAGTTAAGCCTTCATTCAGAATTCTCATTATCATTGTTATTACTGTTTCATAGCAACGACGTTTTGCAAAAATGGATTTCATATTTAATCATTTATTAGGCTTAATCGCTTTAGATTTGACTACTTATTAATTGATATCTTCGCTAATTAAAATCGTATAACTATATAAATTGAAACTAATGAAGCCTGAAAAATTACCTATCTATCGGTACCTGGTTCGACTTGCAGTTCATTGACGTTCAGGAGAAAGAAGCGTGACATTGATAGATAGTTAGAAAGAAAGATAGAAAGAAAGATAGATACTCGGTTTTTAATATAAGTAGACAAGCTGCCAGGGCAGCTAGATTAGCTTCCTGCGGCATGTTGATGCATAACGTTCCCCCTCTCTAACTTTTATCTCATGCTGAAGTTAATTATTTGATATAATTTAATGTTCATTCGATTTCAAGACACACCACGCACGTGGCCCGGCGTTGCATGGGCACTTCGTGCCTTGAAAGCGGTGAAGAAAATTTCAAGAAACTACTCCCCGCCAAGGCGGCTCGCTAACAGGCGCTTCACGCCTTTACTTTTTTCTTATATAAAAAAATCATTCGAATTATTGAGATGCTTCCCGCCTTCAAGATGGTGAGGAAAGTTTCAGTAAGTTCAGCTCACTTAAAAGAAAAAAAGCAGACATAGATACTCAGTTTTTAATTAAGTAGATAGCTTTTCAACAAATGAATGTTTCAAAATATTACAAGTAGCTAGCGATAAAAATATTACGTAAGTGGCCCGCTTATGAGTTTCGTCTTTAATTTAGTTAAGCCTTCATTCAGAATTCTCATTATCATTGTTATTACTGTTTCATAGCAACGACGTTTTGCAAAAATGGATTTCATATTTAATCATTTATTAGGCTTAATCGCTTTAGATTTGACTACTTATTAATTGATATCTTCGCTAATTAAAATCGTATAACTATATAAATTGAAACTAATGAAGCCTGAAAAATTACCTATCTATCGGTACCTGGTTCGACTTGCAGTTCATTGACGTTCAGGAGAAAGAAGCGTGACATTGATAGATAGTTAGAAAGAAAGATAGAAAGAAAGATAGATACTCGGTTTTTAATATAAGTAGACAAGCTGCCAGGGCAGCTAGATTAGCTTCCTGCGGCATGTTGATGCATAACGTCCCCCCTCTCTAACTTTTATCTCATGCTGAAGTTATATTAATTGATATAATTTAATGTTCATTCGATTTCAAGACACACCACGCACGTGGCCCGGCGTTGCATGGGCACTTCGTGCCTTGAAAGCGGTGAAGAAAATTTCAAGAAACTACTCCCCGCCAAGGCGGCTCGCTAACAGGCGCTTCACGCCTTTACTTTTTTCTTATATAAAAAAATCATTCGAATTATTGAGATGCTTCCCGCTTTCAAGATGGTGAGGAAAGTTTCAGTAAGTTCAGCTCGCTTAAAAGAAAAAAAGCAGACATAGATACTCAGTTTTTAATTAAGTAGATAGCTTTTCAACAAATGAATGTTTCAAAATATTACAAGTAGCTAGCGATAAAAATATTACGTAAGTGGCCCGCTTATGAGTTTCGTCTTTAATTTAGTTAAGCCTTCATTCAGAATTCTCATTATCATTGTTATTACTGTTTCATAGCAACGACGTTTTGCAAAAATGGATTTCATATTTAATCATTTATTAGGCTTAATCGCTTTAGATTTGACTACTTATTAATTGATATCTTCGCTAATTAAAATCGTATAACTATATAAATTGAAACTAATGAAGCCTGAAAAATTATCTATCTATCGGTACCTGGTTCGACTTTCAGTTCATTGGCGTTGAGGAGAAAGAAGCGTGACATAGATAGATAGTTAGAAAGAAAGATAGATACTCGGTTTTTAAAAGTGATCCAACGTTTTTTACCTTATATTTTTGTATTTCTTTCACATTTGGCTCATCAATTGTACCCCTTGAGGTAATCAAAAGTCTCAATTTTCGGATTTTTATCTCTATTATTTTTTCATTTATGAGACTTTGAACTTTGGAAAAACCCTCGTTTTTCCATGGATAAGGGTACATAAAAGGGACCATAACTCCGTACCAAATGTAGATAGAACGATTTGGTAAATGGCATTTTAAAGTACGTTAGTTGCCGCTTAATCTGATATGCAACATGACTAATTTGATAAAAATTTTCTTTTTCAAAAAATGAAATTTAAATTTCAAATTTAAATTTCTCGAAAAACATATAATGAATTTTTTTGAAAAAATTCTTAAAAATTCTTGTGTATTTCCTCTATGTTTGTACAAATTTTTAGATTGGGATCTCAATGGGATCATATTTTTTTTAATTTTTGAATAAAACTGTATAGGAAAAAAAATGATATTTTTTAGATTCTATTTATTTAAATACTAAGTTCTCTTGCTTGTGATGGTCTAAAAAGTAGTGAACAAACATGAATATGTTTAAAGTGAGCTAGCATGAGCTTATAGATTTGTCAGGTTCACCCCCTCCCCCCTTCCTCCCCTCAAAACTACTCTTTTTTAATTCAAAACTGTTCAAAATGTTTAAAAAAAAAAAACTCTTTGATACAAAATGAATAGTAAACTTATTTAAAGTTGGTAAATGAGTTTCCTTATAACTAGAAGAAATATCCCCCTCCTCCACCCAAATATACCATTAACGCTGTACTATTATGACGTCTAACCTGGGGATTGAATTGACTATTATTTTTTCTCTAGGTAAGTGAGCAAGAATTAACTTGTAGATTGGTCAGCTCCCCCTCCCTTCCTTCCTGACCCAACCATTTTCCCCCCAAACTATTTAAAATGCTAAAAAAAAGCTTCTTTGATACAAAATGAACAGTAAACTTGTTTAAAGTTGGTAATTGGGCTTCCTTATAACAAGGCAAAGTACAACCCTTCCCCCACCCAAATATACCATTAACGCTATACTAATATGACGTCTCACCTGGGGATTGATTTGAGGATTATTTTCCCCCTAGGTATATATTGTTTTTCAGACGAAGTGTTTCGTTTTCAATCCGAACTTCACAAAGTGTACTTCCATTCAAAATCTGAATTTAAACTTATGGTTCATTTCATCCCCTCCTCCAGCACCAATCTTCAATTTTGAAGGGAGGGAATAAATGGGTCGCCCCAAGATCATAGCAAACAGCAAAATAGCACTGTTTCCCCTTGTTCTCATAATGTTTTCCCATTATTTTTACACAAAACTGAAAAGAAATTAAAGTGTCACGTTATATGTCAGTCCCCATCACTGCCTTTCCTTTCTCTTATTGGACAAAGCTCATAAGCTAATAGGAAAGAGTAACAAACATAACAAACTGAAACACTACCAGACATAGAGACTAAGGCTTTGAAATGGGGCTAGGCGGGATGATAAAAAAAAATAAAAGTTTGGAGTGGAAAGGTAGGGTAAGGGGGGGGGAGCAATCTGTAAAGAAGTTAAACAATATGTGAGGTTGTGCTCAAAAAAGCAGTGTTTGTTTAATATATATATATATATATAGATATATCTTGCTGCATTACTTTCCTTTACAACAAAATGAAAAAGAACACAAACGATTAAAAAAATTAAATAACAGCTGCACACTAGATAATGTGGAAAGATAGTTATGGGGACACAGACATATGATCTGATATTTTGATTTATTTTCAGTTTTGTGCGAAAAGAATAGAAAAAACGATGAGAACAAGGGGAAACAGTGCTATTTTGCTGTTTGCTATGATATTGGGGCGACCCATTTATTTCCTCCCTTCAAAATTGAAGATTGGTGCTGGGGTAGAAGATGAAATGAATCATAAAGTTAAATTTCAGATATTGAATGGAAGTACACTTTGAAGTTCGGATCGAAAAGAAACACTTCGTCTGAAAAACAATATATATACCTAGGGTGAAAATAATCCTCAACTCAATCCCCAGGTTAGACGTCATATTAGTATAGTGTGAATGGTATATTTGGGTGGGGAGGGGGATACTTCGTCTAGTTATAAGGAAACTCATTTACCAACTTTAAATAAGTTTACTATTCATTTTGTATCAAAGAGTTTTTTTTTAAACATTTTGAACAGTTTTGAATTAAAAAAGAGTGGTTGTGCGGGGGAGGAAGGGGGGAGGGGGTGAACCTGACAAATCTATAAGCTCAGGCTAGCTCACTTTAAACATATTTATGTTTGTTCACTGCTTTTTAGACCATCACAAGCAAGAGAACTTAGTATTTAAATAAATAGAATCTAAAAAATATCATTTTTTTCCTATACAGTTTTATTCAAAAATTCAAAAAAATATGATCCCATTGAGATCCCAATCTAAAAATTTGTACAAACATAGATGAAATACACAAGAATTTTTGAGAATTTTTTCAAAAAAATTCATTATATGTTTTTCGAGAAATTTAAATTTGAAATTTAAATTTCATTTTTTGAAAAAGAAAATTTTTATCAAATTAGTCATGTTGCATATCAGATTAAGCGGCAACTAACGTACTTTAAAATGCTATTTACCAAATCGTTCTATCTATATTTGGTGCCGAGTTATGGTCCCTTTTATTTTCCCTCATCCATTGAAAAACGAGGGTTTTTCCAAAGTTCAAAGTCTCATAAATGAAAAAAATATAAAGATAAAAATCCAAAAATTGAGACTTTTGATTACCTCAAGGGGTACAATTGATGAGCCAAATGTGAAAGAAATACAAAAATGTAAGGTAAAAATTTTCTCAGATTTTGGATCACTTGACGTGGAATGACCCATAAGTAGATATTTCAAAACAATGTTATCAGCATTACATGAAGATAAAAGACCATAGAAATGAATTAATCCAGAGAAGCCTTACATTCAAAATTGTCATTATTACGATTACTGTCATCCCGATTTCTTTTTCGAACGATTTCTGCAGGTTCCCATTATCGAACCCGGTCAACGATAGGATGGGCCTAATCGGAAATGAAACCCTTTCTGACAAAAAAATAATTTTTGAAATCGGGCCAGGCGTCTTCGAGTAATCTTATAACATACAAAAAAAAAAAAAAAAAATTCTCCTACGAATTGTATAACCTCCTCCTTTGTTGAAGTCGGTTAAAAAGAGAAAACCTGGCGTTACTTAAAGATATCATAAAATAAATTCTTTATATTTATTTAAATAATGCCTTGCATGATTTATTTCCCTAGATTAGTCATAAATATTATACTTACACACGCACACACATATATTTTAGACATCACATGTGCTACTGTTAGCAGCCGACCGGCTCATAAATGCAAGGGCCAGTTCATGGTGTCCCACCCGCCACTACATAGAAATTTAATAATGTATTTTTTAGACATGTAACTTTTGCCATGTCTGATCTTACGTTTTCTAGGTTCATCATACTTCTATATTGCATCTTTTACTGTTATTTATTATCAAAGCTTGAGATAGAAAATGAGAAAAAGTGGCAAGGTGATAGCTTTATGTCTTTTCTCAACTCTAGGAAAAATCATCGATTCTGCAGACTGCAGAATCGACAATTTTACAGTGCCACTGTAAAATTCTGCTATTTCAGTTTAAGCAGGAAGGGAAGAAAATAGCAAGTCTGATCCTGAACTGTAAATGTGATACATTCATTTAGTTTCTATTTCATATTGACAATCTTTATGAATGCAATTAACTATTACAGTAATAACTGCACAATTTTTTTTATCATTTAGACTTTTTTTTTTTCAAAAATTCATATGTGAATGCTACATATTGCAATCATACAGAACTTTTTTTCATTAAATTTACATAAGATGGGGCCCATTCACTTCAAATGTCAACAAGCTTTCAAATTCTTAACTTGGCACTGGTTACCATGCATTCATGTATTTTTTAATTTGTGTCTGTCACAAAGATACAGGCATTAGTATACTAATGAAACTAGTTTCTGTCTGTAAAAAGCTTTCGAGACGGAAAATGCCTTTGAGCAATCTTCACATGAATACAGTTTCTCGCCAGTGTGAGTTCTCCCAAGGCTCTTTAAATGTGAAACTTTGGAGAATTATTTAAGACAATGTTCACAGGGATACAATTTATCTTTAGTAAGAATTTTCAGATGTCTCTTTAAAGCAGAAACGTTGGAAAATACTTTAGAACAATGTTCACAGGAATACGGATTCTTTCCTGTATGAATACTCAGATGTTCCTTTAAAAGCGAAGACTGGGAAAATGACTTCGAGCAATGTTCACAGGAATACGGAGTCTCTCCAGTATGAATCATCAGGTGTTTCGTTAAAGTTGAGCCGTCGGAAAATGCCCTTGAACAAGGCTCACAACTGTTTTTCTCTTGTATGAGTCCTCATATGTGTCTTTAAATGCGAAGAATTGGAAAATGCCTTCGAACAATGTTCACAGGAATACGGAGTCTCTCCAGTATGAATCATCAGGTGTTTCTTTAAATTTGAAGCGTCGGAAAAAGCCTTCGAGCATAGTTCACAGGAATACGGTTTCTCGCCAGAGTGAGTTCGCTGATGTTTCCTTAAAGCTGAAATTCGGGAAAATGCCCTCGAGCAATGTTCACAGGAATACGGAGTCTCTCCAGTATGAATCATCCGGTGTTTCTTTAAAGATGAGGCGTCGGAAAATGCCTTCGAGCATAGTTCACAGGAATACGGTTTCTCTCCCGTATGAATACTCACATGTTCCTTTAAAAACGAAGCTCGGGAAAATGACTTCGAGCAATGTTCACAGGAATACGGAGTCTCTCCAGTATGAATCATACGGTGTTTCTTCAAAGTTGAGGCGTCGGAAAATGCCTTCGAGCATAGTTCACATGAATACGGTTTCTCGCCATTGTGAGTTCTCTGATGTCTCCTTAAAGCTGAAGATTGGAAAAATGCCCTTGAGCATAGTTCACAGGAATACGGAGTCTCTCCATTATGAGTTTTCATATGTCGTTTTAAACTTGAAGACTTAGAAAATGTCCTTGAGCAATGTTCACAGTGATATGGTTTCTCTCCAGTGAAGACTCCCAGATGTTTCTTAAAAATTGAAACATTGGAAAATATCTTAGATGCAATGTTCACATGAATACTGTTTCTCATTAGTATGGAGCCTAAGGTGTGTTTTTAAATTCCCCAATTGGGAAAATGATTTCAAGTAATGTTCACATAAATACTGTTTCTCATTAGTATGGAGCCTAAGGTGTGTTTTTAAATTCCCCCATTGGGAAAAAGATTTCAAGCAATGTTCACATGAATGCGGTTTCTCTCCAGTGTGGACTCTCAGATGTATCTTTAAAGCCGAAGCTTTGAAAAATACCTTTGGGCAATGTTCGCACAAATAATTCTTTTTAGAGCCATGATTGATCTCTGAAGGATTTGACATTGCTAAAAAATATGGAAGTGTTTTTAAAAAAATTCAAAAGATGATGGCTATTCACAAAAATGGATTTGGAAAAGTTCCTTGAGCATTCAAATGTTTAAAAGGGTCAGAAGGTACACGAACATGAAGTCAATTTTTCTTTTCTTTTAAATGATCTTTTATGTTTGCTGCAGCAGAAACTGTTTTGAAAAACATGAATACGTATTGTTCCACGTTGTCGTAACTGAAGCTCTAAAACGGACATTGAAGAATATGGAAGAGAAACAGTTTCTGCATTGTACCTATTATTAGAAATGTCATAGAAGCCAAGTATTTGAAACTAAAAGTGAGAAATTCATTTAATTTTTTTGCTTCAGTTTCCTTGGGTGTTGGTTACCATAATTTGCATTGCAAG
The DNA here is from genome assembly GCA_038373865.1 of Uloborus plumipes. Taxonomy (NCBI): domain Eukaryota; kingdom Metazoa; phylum Arthropoda; class Arachnida; order Araneae; family Uloboridae; genus Uloborus; species Uloborus plumipes. The sequence continues at coordinate 9,809 of JAXGGA010001020.1, forward strand.
TTGAACTTTTCATGAAGATCTACGCATAAAATCAATACGAAGTTAACATTTTGAGGAGGAAGATTCATATGGGCTGGTGTGTCTAGTTGAATTTGAACACTTATGCAAGACAATTTCGATATTTTAAAAGTCACCTTTTCAGTTTAAAATACCAAGAAACCGACGTGATGTGGAGGGCTGTTTTTTTAATGCTGAGAAATTTGCAACTTTAATGTAATTGAATGAAATTTCTAAATTCCTACAAAGCTCACCTTGCGTGCGTCAGTGTTCAGTACATTTAATTTTTCTGCCTATCGCTAATACAAAGTGAAAAGAAATACAAGAAATAACCCAAGTGTTCGACCCTCGGTACTAACGATTATACAAAACATGTTCAAAATGTTACAGGGACGAAACAAGACGTTTCTCGCCAGAAAAATTTGCCGGCCCTTGATTTGCAGCTTTTAGTTTTGGGTTCAGAGCTATTAAAAAGTTTGTATTCAATTAAACTGTGTTTTGGCAGGAGAAAAATCCTTTAGGTTGAGATTGGGAAGTTTACTTTTTCCTTTTATTCCTTGCACCAACTTTATTTTTTGTGGGTTATTGAAGCACAAAATGGAATGGCAAAAAAAAAAAAAAAAATATTTTCTGTTAATTGAGACGATGCTCTCTTCTTTCATAACTGATAAACACTCATTTGTTGAGATTTGTTCAATGATGATATTAAGACGGATAGATCTTTACACAAGCGATAACCACTACTGCATGAATTTGAATGCATTCGAAGTGTTTAGGCATTTACTGGCAATATGACGAAAGGTGAATCAGGACTCGGAGCAGCCCGAACATAACAACATGCGCTACAGTCTTCTGTTTGCTAGCACCCTAATTGGCGAATTAACTGGCCTCAGACGATCACTTCGACATGATTCCTCAGACGAAAGCAGAAACAAAGATGTGTATTGAGGTCGGGCGTGTCAGCACACCTTGTAGGCAGGCACTTGTTGGATTTCAACGACATGCAGTTCTGATTGCAGCTGAAAGGAAATGAAAAGAAGTAAGAATCAGAGTACCTAAAAGAAATAAGCACAAGTAAAGCTGTTATGTTCTTGAAATTGGACGCTACTACAGTCGACCCATACTAACGTGACCCTAGGATATAGCGATCACCTGGTTGTAGCGAAACTTTTTAATAGTTCGAACTGAAACCCTATGCAATTAATGCAAATTCAGACGCTTATAACGATCCTTAAATGTCGGAAAATCCTCTATAGCGATTCAAAAATACAACTCAAAATAAATGTAATGAAAATAATTCTTGACTGAACATGTACAAAGAAGCTTTTCAGGTTTTATGAATTTTGGTATTTTCTGAACAGCTGGAAAACCTGTAACTAGAATAGTTTGACTTGGAATAAGTTTCTAACATCAATGAAGAAACAAACAGATGTGTATTGCAAACAGATGTAAGTCAAGGACTTTCGATTTTTCGGCAACCAGTGGCGTCACGCTAAATCGGTCTATTTCTTTGCAGTGCCTGGGGACGCAATAAACTCCCGATGGTCCAAGGAAAAGGAACACGGTACAAAGAAAAAAAAGAGCAAAAATCGCAGATTACGATGTGGTTTTAAATTTTTAATATGTTGTCTGGATCACTTAGGGTTACTCTAAATATAAGTTTGCACTTTTCTAAAACCTGTGCTCGTTGCGAAATTCGCGAAAAACTGCGAAATTTACCGGCTTTTTTTTAGTTTTTTCTTTATAACTCCTAAACTATGCAACTTTTGATTAGACATCTGAATACTCATTTTAAAAGACGCTAAATTTACAACAAGATAAGTTTAAGTGGTGTTCTGTAGGACCAATAGTTGGATATCGTGCTGCAAAAACTGGTCATTTTTGGCGAAAATTGAAAAAAATAGGTTTTGATTATATTTTTAACTAAATATTAACACGAATTCCTATTCTACGAGACAAAAAATTGAAATGTAATTACACTACATTTAATCAGCTTTCATTAAAGCTTAAACAGACGTCCGTAGGTTTAATATTTTATTTATAATCGTGAAAAAGCAAATATTCGAAATTTTTAATCTTTTTGAGAAATGAGAAAAATCGTTTTCTGATAAGAGTAGGAGGGCACTGGACAACAGAAAAATGCATAGAATGGTATAAAAAGGGTAACACTGCATTAAAATTTTGTTTTTATAATTGAAAAAACCCATGCAGGTTTAATTTAGCTCAATGTATTACTTTTTTTCTCTCTTGTGAGGCCTTGTTGGCTGTGGTCTCATCCCGAAGCTGCCGAAAAGGAAGGTTGTCTTTGTTTTGTCTCAAGATGCTCATATAATTGCGGAAAGAGTAGTTACAACGTCGTTTCAATTCCAGTTGCCGAAGATGAAGAAAATGCGGACAAATTTCCGCATTTAGACGAACATTTTGAGACAGAACAAAGACAACCTCCCTTTCCTGCAGTTTTTCACCACAGCCAACAAGGAGCATCAAAAGAAAAAAAAAAGAAAAACATTGAGCTAAATTAACCTGTAAGGTTTTTTTTTAATTATTAAAATAACATTTTACTACAGTGTTACCCTTTTTCTACCATTCGCATTTTTCTGTTGTCCAGTACCCTCCTATTCTTACTAGAAAAAGATTTTTCTCATTTCTCAGAAAATAAACATTTTCGAATATTTGTTTTTTCGCGATTGTAAATGAAATAATGAATTTGCAGACTTTTTTTTGGGCTTAAATGAAAGCTGATTAGCTGTACTGAAATTACATGTCTATTTTTTGTCTTGTAGAATAGTAATTTATGTTAATATTTGGTCAAAAATATGATCAAAGCTAGGGATGCACCGATTAATCGGCCATAATCAGCAAAATCGGGCCGATTAATCAGCTGAAAAATATTTTTTAGATATTATTCTTTAAAGTGTACTTTCACTAGGAAACTAAGATGAATAATTTTATTAACAGTAATAGTAATCCTCACAGTTGATAAAAATTTTTTTTTATTAAATCTCCTACTTTGAATAAATATACATAGACAATGATGCAACATTTTACATGTGACGAAAGTTTTCTCCTTAGTACAGTGCTTTCAGATAACCTCTAATTTTCAAAGAATAAAATTATTGAATTAAATTGCTACGAATTACTAATATATATGAATTAAAAGCAGGGTGTCAATGATTTAAATCAATTTATTTAAATCAGTGATTTAAATCGCGATTTAAATCAATTGATTTTTTTAAAAAAATCATTGATTTAAATCACTTTTTATTTTAATCCTTAAAAAATTCGCTTGGACAATCCCAATTTCATTATTTTTACCATTTTCTTTTAGAAGCTTTGATTTCCATCTAATAAATGGAAAAGTAATCCTACTCATCCCCCCTCCACAGATGCTGGAAGGTTGCAGTCCAAATAATATGTATGCACAAATAGTGCTATTTGTTGTCTAATATGTGAAATAAAGAAAATACAGGGCAGGTGTTGCAAAGAGTGAATTTAAGGGGGTGGGACATGATAGAATGTGTGTGATATACTTTCAGTGAAAAGAAAAAACAAAAACCAACAGAAGATGAATTTTCTATGCCGTGCATTAGCAACTGGGGGGGGGGGGGGGCAGTCTTTATTAGTGGGTGAAATGGAACATATTCCAGCTTTACAAAACAAAAGCAAAATAAAGAGGGGGGAGCTGAATGAAGTGAGGATTGGGTTGAGCTTCCTGTCCCATTTGATTTTTATCCTATCTAGTAGACAGGATTATTTTCAGATTGGCTCCTAACACTTTTTCTGGGTTTCTTACTGGTGAAACGATCAAAGCATAATTTTTTCATTTCCCGCAAAAATGACAAATTGTTAAAGTACGATTTCTCCTAAACTATTGGTTTTCCAGAACGCCACTTCAGCTTATATTGTTGCAAATTTAGTGTTCTTTAAAATTGTAGCTACATGTATCATCAAAAGTTGCATTGTTTAGGAGTAAAAGGAAAATCAGAACAAAAGTCGGGATAAGATCACAGTCAACAAGAACCATCGTAAACATAGCAAATTCAATAGGCGAAATTAACCTCCAAGATTTTTTCTTCATTATTAAAATAATATTTTAGTACAGTGTTACTCTTTCTATACCATTCTATGCATTGTTTTACTACCTGGTGCTCTCTTATCATTATTAGGAAACGATTTTCCTCATTTCTAAAAAAAAAAAAGTTAAATTTTCGAATATTTGTTTTTTTGCGATTGTAAATGAAATAATGAACCTACAGACTTCTTTTTGGGCTTAAATGAAAGATGATCAAATGTAATGTAATTACATTTCAATTTTCTGTCTTGTAGAATCGGAAATTATGTTGATATTTGGTCAAAAATATGATCGAAGCATTTTTTTGTTTTTTTCATTTTTTGCAAAAAATGACAAATTTTTGAAGCACGATATCTCCTAAACTGTTGGTCCTACAGAACGCCACTTGAACTTATCTTGTTGTAAATTTAGTGTTCTTTAACATGGGTACTCTGGTGTGTAAGCAAAAGTTGCATTCTTTAGGAGTTATAAGGAAAAACTAAAAAAAAAGCCAGTAAATTTCGCAGTTTTTCGTAGCGAGCACAGGTTTTAGAAAAGTGCAAACTTAGATTTAGACTACTAAGTGACCCAGACAACATATTTAAAAATTTAGATTGACACCCTAATTTGCGATTTTAATGTCTAATATGACTGGACTATCAGTTTCTCCAAAATCATTTGTGTTATTTTCATCAAAACCGTGCTTCGAAACAGAATCTCTAGTTGTGCAATATTTAACTCCTAGATGAATCTGTGAAGATACAAAAATACATATTTTATGATACAAATTGACATGTTTCATTGCATTACCTGGCACTAAAATAAAGGGATCGTGTAATTTCTCTTTATTTCTATCTCTTACAATGAGCCAGGTTTTATGAAAGTAGTATTTTCAAGATAAATTTGTTTTCTAGCGCATTAAGTAGTTACATATAATTTTTAAATGTATGCCTTAAAAATTATCGTATGAAGTAATTAGTTGATTTTATGATTCCACACTTCTCTAAATTGTTACTTTAGTAAAGCAACAAACATGAAGATTAAGATAAAATCAGGCGCGACGAGGAGGGGGGGGTGAGAGTAATCTCCGTTCCCCCAGCCAAAATTATATTTAAAAACATAAAAAAAAAAAAGCATTTTTTGACACGAAAACGAACCACCCCTCACACATTCAGTGATTAAATGTCGGGAGAGAGGGAAATGGATTGCTTTAGCCTTTTTCTACCGTTAAAAGCAAAATATATTTAATAGCACGAGAACAAACCCTCATAGTTTAGATATATACGCAACCCCCCCCCCCCATTCAGTAATTAACTTTCGAAGGAGAGGGAAATTGTTTTCTTTAGTCCTTTTCTACCATTTTAAGCGAAATGTATTTAAATGCACGAAAAAAAAACTTTGTTTTTATGTATACACGCACGCCCCCCTCCCCCATTCAGTGATTAACTTTTGGGGTGATTGAAATGGTTCGCTTTAGTCCTTTCCTATCGTTAAAAGCAAAATATATTTAAAAACACGAAAATAAACCCCTATAATTTAGATATATACGCCCCTACCATTCAGTAATGAAGGAGAGGGAAATGGTTTGCTTTAGTCCTTTTCTACCATTTCAAGCGAAATGTATTTAAAAGCACGAAAAAAAACTTCGTTTTTTTTTATACAAGCACGCCCCCCTCCCCTATTTAGTGATTAACTTTTGAGGGTGATTGAAATGGTTTGCTTTAGTCCTTTCCTACCGTTAAAAGCAAAATATATTTAAAAACACGAAAACACACCCCCCCCCCCATTCAGTAATTAACTTTCGAAGGAGAAGGAAATGGTTTGCTTTAGTCCTTTTCTACCACTATGCAAGCACGCCCCCTCCCCCATTCAGTGATTAACTTTTGGGGTGATTGAAATGGTTTGCTTTAGTCCTTTCCTACCCTTAAAAGCAAAATATATTTAAAAACACGAAAACACACCCTCTACCCCATTCAGTAATTAACTTTCGAAGGAGAAGGAAATGGTTTGCTTTAGTCCTTTTCTACCATTATGCAAGCACGCCCCCTCCCCCATTCAGTGATTAACTTTTGGGGTGATTGAAATGGTTTGCTTTAGTCCTTTCCTATTGTTAAAAGCCAAATATATTTAAAAACACGAAAAAAAAATTTTGTTTTTATATATACACGCACGCCCCCCTCCCCCATTCAGTGATTAACTTTAGGACGAGGTTGAAATGGTTTGCTTTAGTCATTGAAAAAAACAAGGTAATCCCAGCATATCTAAATATTTTTCAATTTAAAAATATATATATTTTTTTTTGATAACTTAACTATGTGAATATAGTGACAACTTTTTATCCACTTGAAATTTTGAATTTCCAAAAGAAAAATTTCGTGATACACCCTAATGGGAACTCCTGCTTAAACTTTGTTTTTATATATACACGCACGCCCCCCTCCCCCATTTAGTGATTAACTTTAGGAGGTGGTTGAAATTGTTTGCTTTAGTCATTGAAAAAAAAAAAAAAAAGAACTTTTTTATTCTTTTGAAGTTGGATATTGCAGCATGAAAACTGATTCAGATGTGCCCCTCCTCGCCCCTGTGCACCCTTGCTTAAATTTCGATTACTCATTGATTAAGAAGGGATTAACTCAATTAAAATCAGCTAATTAGACAAATAGATTAAAGAAAAAGCATTACGTGTATTGCTTAATGATTTAGATATCATTGGAACAGTAATTTTGTAACGTTAAAGGACATGTTCCCATTTTCAAGTAAAGAATTGCATGTCTACCTTTAAGAAGCCCCTTTTTAGGAATCGAAAAGAAAGTTTTTTTGAAACATATGCAATAATTTTGCCGGTTATTTCAGCACAATCCTATTCACAATGATAACTTCATCATTTTCATTAGAAACATTTCCATGATACGTTTCACCTTTTCTCTTTTTAATACGCTTTTATTAATTTCACATGTATGTAACTCTGAATGAAAGATGAAATTCACGTTCTTGGCAAATATAAAAGCAATATATTTAATACTGTTATTAATACTGAAGGCTAAACTGTATTACATGTCGATGCATTAAGTGTTTCAGTTCTTTGTATGCAATTCCGAATGAAACATAAAATTCACGTTCTTTGCAAATATAAAACTAACATATTTAATACTAATAAACAATAAAGGTTAGACTATCTTACATGTGCTTAGCATGTTCCTGCCTTAATCCTTGCTTAGAGGCGGTTACTCACTGCTTTATATCTTACATGTGTTGGTGTATTATAAGTGCATGTAAACTTAGCGGATATTCTCTAAAAGCGTATTTTTCAGTTTTTTAAAACTATAATTTAATTATTTAAAAAATGTGTATGCTGTTGTCTATTATTTTAGTACCAATTAATACATGCACAGATGCAACATAGAACGTGTTTGGCAAGCTATATGGACTATAGCTGCTGCCAAAAGCGGATCCAGCATCTGGTCCTGGAGAGGGCCATCAATAAAATATAAGCCCGTAAATCGGAAGGCGGGGAGAGAGTGCCCGAAATGGGATCACAAATATGCCCCCCCCCCCCAGGACACTTTCAAAGTAATTTCTCGAATTTCAACTCACCAAAATGCAGTTTTAGGCTCAACCTCTACAACCCCCTTCTAAAACTAAAAACTGGATCCGCTACCTTGTTTACCATTTGAGAATCTTAAATTCATAGAACCTTCTCCCAAGTACTTTGACCTATTGTCGGTTATCACACAGAATTTTTTTTTTTTTTTTTTTGGTTTTGATCTAAATTTATATCGAGAGATCAGATCCTTTTAATTTTCATCTCTAAGGAGTAAGTCTTAAGTAAAAAAAAAAGACAAAACCGGGCGTTAATTAACAATTTCATAAAATAAATTCTTAATATTTATTTAAATAATGCCTTGCATGATTTATCGCCCTAGATTAGTCATAAATATTATACTTACACACGCACCCACACACATATTTTTTGACATCACATGTGCTACTGTTAGCGGCCGACCGGCTTGTAAATGCAAGGGCCAGTTCATGGTGTCCCATCCGCCACTGCATAGAAATTCAATATTGTATTTTTCAGACATGAAACTTTTGCTATGTCTGATCTTACGTTTTCTAAGCTCATCATACTGCTATGTGGTGCCCACTCCAATCCTTTCAGCTCTTACATCAACTATTGTCTTTTACCAGAAGAGGGCGCTGCAGCTAAGAAAGAAGAGCTGCGCGGAGTCAAGAGGCAGAACGACGACGACGGATGACGCGCCGGGGCAGAGAGAAGATGCCTCTAATGACGAGGGCCAAGCAATCAGGGTTGCCACAGGAAAAATTCATTAAAAAAGTAGCAAAAGTAGCCAAAAACGTATAAAAAAAAAGATGTCCCCGAAATTGAATAAGTTTCAAAAAAACAGTATTCATGATCAGATACATGAAGTAAGAAATAAATAGCACAGCAGAAAATTTAACATTTGTAAAAAGTCCTCATCTGTTTTGCTGAGGAATTTAAACTCTAAACTGAGTGTACAATTACAAAAAAAAAAAAAAACTTTTGCCAAAACTTATTAAAAAATCTGGTATGGACCCCACACTACTTCCTTTTACGTGTAAATTTCTTAGTAGTTGCCTTAAGTGTTAAAAAAGTGCTTGGAGTGAGCAAGGTAACAATTCAAATATTTACTCCCCTAATCTACCACGAAACAATGCAAAAAATATTTTACAATGGTTATTTTTCTAAATATTGCTGATTTTAATATCATTTAGTGAATTTTTCGCAAGATATCGCCAATAGCGCCAAGTTGAACCCAAATTCAAAAAATAATTTTTTCGCCAAATTTGTCGCCAACTTGGCGATATGTCCCCAAGTTGGCGTCAAACACTTGGCGACATGTCGCCAAGTAGTGGCGCCAGTTCATATCACTTGAGTCTGTATTGAAATTAACATTGATTTACCCCAAAAAAAGGGGTAAAAGACCCCTTTGGGAACATTCGAATGCAATCACAAGGGGAGGTGCACAACTAGACCCCCCTCAGAGCCTACATACCAAGCTAGAAGTTTCTACGGCATATAGTTTTTGAGTTATGCGAGCCACATACGCACATACATCCGCACATACACCCGCACATACAGACGTCACGAGAAAACTCGTCGTAATTTACTCGGGGGTGGTCGAAATTGATTTTTCGGCTGTTTGTATGTTGTTAGGTACATATGCACGTGCTGACAGGTCGAAAAAACTACGCGACATTCATTCAGGGGTGAGCAAAGTCAAAATTTAGACCGAAATTTGAGTGAAATTTTTTTCGTGATCACAATACTTCCTTTACTACGTAAAAGGAAGTAAAAAGAGACATGAAAAATGGGGGAAAAAATGACTCATATTTTCAATGAAGAAAAAACAACTGGACTTACTCATACACGCGTATTCGAAGGAGTACTTTTAAAATTTCTATTTCACGACAATTATAAGATGTGTTAAAAATAGAGTTTAGTACTTACAAATTTGAAAAATTTTGGAGTTCTTTCAGTGGTATTAAAAATTTGCAGGGAAAGGTGTACTGTTAAGCAGGGGTGCAGAATATGTCCGATCCGGCGATCCTAGATCGGGGGAAATTTTGGTCTTTTGGGGAATTTTTTTACGAAAAATAAAAAGTGAATCGGGAAACCTCTTTTCCAAATTATAATTATTTCTTCTTTTTAAAATGAGTCGCAAATGATTTTCCGCTTTCCCATAAACAATATATAAATACAACATTTTTTAGTTAATGTGCTTTTATTGATAAGTATTATGTATATAACTTAGTTTATGGAGAAACAAATTGTAAATATATTTTAATGTGGTACGTCTGCAGCGATGCGAAATTAATTTTTATCTTATTATTATTCGTTAAATTTTAGGGAAATTTTCGCACGGATTGGGGGAAATGTTGGATGGGAAAACATTTTCTGCACCCCTGCTGTTAAGGTATGTTTACAATAACAAGAAAAAAAATAATTACTGAGGAAAAAACACTTAATTTGTACAATTATTCAATAATGATCATTACATTTAATTGCAGTTTCAAAGTAAATAAGAAAATTAAAACAAAACAGCAATAAAAGCATTTTTTTCACAGTTTTGAAAAATTTCGGAAGGGGCTTGAAATCTAAAACTCCACCCCTTCAATACGGCCCTAACTCCACATATTGGTTCTTCAACACGAGATAGTGTGAGGGAGGACTTGTGACGGAAGTCTGAAGTGGAGAAATAGAGCTCTTAATCATAATGTTAACTAGTACTTTGTTTCTTGCAAAAAATCAGAAACAAAATGCTAATATTACAAAACTTGACAACATTGAAACAAAATCAGCGATTCAGTACTTTTTGTGGCAAGTGAATAATCATGCTTAAAATAATTGTGAAGTTTTTTTTAAATTTTTAAATGAAAGTTTCAGAAAAAAAGGAGAACAAATGTTATGTACTTGTTTTTTTACAAAGCTTTGTTGTATACTCAAAAAAAAAAAAAAAAAAAAAACAAGTCCCGAAAATTGTGCAAAAGGATTCTCATTTTTCGCAAGGTAGAATATCACACAAACTTAAAAATTGCACATAAATGAGCTCTTTAAAATAAAAAAAAACTTTAAACAATACACCTCTTATACCCTTGTTTTATTTATATCGCTTTGTATAGTTTTCCTCTATTTAATCATTAATTCTAAAAATATTAATCAATGAGCTACTTCAACTTTCACACATTCTAACTGTTCAAATGGAAGCTTATGCAAAAACTATCCCTTAAGAAATTAATAAAATAAAAAAGAAGTTGATTAAGGTTTTAAGTGAAAAAATACTTATTGCAAGTAAAAAATTTAGTTAAAAGCTCCATTTGCTAAATATTTAGCACACTTCCCACCGAAAACAAATTACAATCGATAAAAAATAAAAGTCAAGGTTGAAAAAAAAAGAACTGTGGATATACAATATAAACACAAATGCGACGACCAGCAGCAGGCTCTGGGCCCAACTGGACTGGTCCTAGTCAAATTAAAGACCCCAATGAAGATCAATGGCCCTCTTAAAGCTATCTACTCCATTGCTCCTTACCGCCTCTTCCGGTAAATTGTTCCAAGTTCCCACTACCCTGCTAAAGTAGTATTTTTTTTCGAATTTCCAGGTTGGCCTGGGGTTTAAACAGCTTAAAACAATGACCCCTTGTCCTGCTTTCCATGCAAAAATCCAACCCTGCAACATCATTCATTTTAATAAATCTAAATAATTGAATCATGTCCCCTCTGGTTCTCCTTTGCTCAAGACTATACATATTAAGCATTCTAAGTCTGGAATCATAGTCCAGATTAGAAAATCCGTTTACTAACCTTGTAGCCCTTCTTTGTACCCTTTCTAACACATTAATATCTTTCTTTAGATAAGGAGACCAAAACTGAACAGCATACTCCAAATGAGGTCTTACCAAACTTCTAAATTATAATATGCTTCAGTTAGCTGATGTTAAAATAGCTGTCCAATTCTAAAATAATTGAAATTACAAGATGTGCACAGTTATTGAAATCTCTAACAGTAGAATTTTGGGCGAAGCTCGTGCTTGATGTCTGTAAGTTCCTAAAAATAAATTTTTACTTAATCAGCAGTTTATTATCAAAATTCAGCTAAAGGAAAGTCTTAAATAAGTCAGTTCCTTCAATCTACTAAACTTTGAGCCGACTTTTCCCCAATATATAACAAATAAATAGATCCACCTCCCTTCCTCAGTAGCTATGGCTATTAAGCAAATCTCTTTATACCCAATAGCTAAAGTATCAAAGAGGTTATTCAAAAATCTAAGCCCCTCCCTAATTAAAAAAAAATAATAGTGGATTTGTCCATAATAAAAGGTAAAGGAATGTTCTTTTTTTTAGGTGACAAAGAAATAAAAAAAAATAATGGATTTCAAATTAATAAATAAAATCAAATAGGGCGAAAAAAATCAAGATTTTTGAATGAAAACTTGCTTTGGAAAAAAAAGAAGTCTCCAAAAAAGTAGTTCCAGTGAAAATAAGTTGCTTTTTAGCCAGTTTGTACTCAAAAGTCTCCAAAGTCGCCTAGAGCCAAAAAAAGCAGCAAAAAGTAGCGTTTAAGTAGCCTGTGGCAACCCTGAGCCATGGTCCAGTAGCCTGTGGCAACCCTGAGCCATGGTCCAGTAGCCTGTGGCAACCCTGAGCCATGGTCCAAGTGACGACGTCAAACTTGAAATACTTTTATTCGTTGTAATGTGTGTGTGTTATCTGTATTAAATCGTCTCAGAATAAATTGTTCTAGCAGAAACATCGTCTTGTTGCTTTTTGAACATCAATTGGGGCAGAACCCACCACATCTATATTACATCTTTTACTGTTATTATTATCAAAGCTTGAGATAGAAAATGAGAAAAAGTGGCAAGGTGATAGCTTTATGTCTTTTCTCAATTTTAGGAAAAATCATCGATTCTGCAGACTGCAGAATCGACAATTTTACAGTGCCACTGTAAAATTTAGCTATTTCAGTTTACGCAGGAAGGGAAGAAAATAGCAAGTCTGATCCTGAACTGTAAATGTGAAACATTTATTTAGTTTCTACTTCATATTGACAATCTTTATGAATGCAATTAATTATGACAGAAATAACTGCACATTTTTTTTTATCATTTAGATTTTTTTTTGCAAAAATTCAAATGTGAATGCTACATATTGCAATCATACAGAAATTTTATTCATTAAATTTACATAAGATGGGCCCATTAACTTCAAATGTCGACAAGCTTTCAAATTCTTAACTTGGCACTGGTTACCATGCATTCATGTATTTTTTAATTTGTGTCTGTCACAAAGATACAGGCATTAGTATACTAATGAAACTATAGTTTCTGCCTGTAAAAAGCTTTCAAGACGGAAAATGCCCTTGAACGATGTTCACAGTAGTTTCTCTCCAGTATGGGTCCTCAGGTGTTTCTTAAAATTTGAACTATCGGAAAATGCCTTTGAGCAATCTTCACATGAATACGGTTTCTCTCTTGTATGAGTCCTCATATGTCTCTTTAAATGCGAAGATCTGGAAAATGCCTTCGAGCAACGTTCACAGGAATACGGTCTCTCTAAAGTATGAACTCTCAGATGTTGCTTTAAATGTGAAGCGTCGGAAAAAGTCTTCGAGCATAGTTCACAGGAATACGGTTTTTCGCCAGTGTGAGTTCTCTGATGTCTCCTTAAAGCTGAAGAGTGGGAAAATGCCCTCGAGCAATGTTCACACAAATACGGAGTCTCTCCAGTATGAATCATCCTGTGTTTCTTTAAAGATGAGGCGTCGGAAAATGCCTTCGAGCATAGTTCACAGGAATACGGTCTCTCGCCAGTGTGAGTTCTCCGATGTGTCCTTAAAGCTGAAGAGTGGGAAAATGCCCTGGAGCAATGATCACAGGAATATGGAGTCTCTCCAGTGTGAATTCTCAGATGTTGCTTTAAATGTGAAGGGTCGGAAAAAGTCTTCGAGCATAGTTCACAGGAATACGGTTTTTCGCCAGTGTGAGTTCTCTGATGTCTCCTTAAAGCTGAAGAGTGGGAAAATGCCCTTGAGCAATGTTCACAGAAATACGGAGTCTCTCCAGTATGAGTTTTCATATGTTGTTTTAAACTTGAAGACCGGGAAAATGCCCTCGAGCAATGTTCACAGGAATACGGTTTCTCTATAGTGAAGATTCCCAGATGTTTCTTAAAAACTGCAACATTGTAAAATACCTTAGAGCAATGTTCACATGAATACTGTTTCTCATAAGTATGAGTTCTCAGATGTATCTTTAAAGCTGAAGTTTCGAAAAATACCTTTGGGCAATGTTTGCACAAATAATTCTTTTTAGAGCCATGATTGATATCTGAAGGATTTGCCATTGCCAAAAAATATGGAAGTGTTTTTAAAAAAACTCAAAAGATGATGGCTATTCACAAAAATGGATTTTGAAAAGTTCCTTGAGCCTTCAAACGTTTAAAAGGGTCAGAAAGTACACAAACATGAAGTTAATTTTTCTTTTCTTTTTAATGATCCTTTATGTTTGCTGTAGCAGAAACTGTTTTGAAAAACATGAATTCATATTGTTCCACGTTGTCGTAACTGAAGCTCTAAAACGGGCATTGTAGAAAATGGAAGAGAAAAAGTTTTTGCAATGTACCTATTCTGAGAAATGTCATAGAAGCCAAGTATTTGAAACTAAAAGTCAGAAATTCATTTACTTTTTTTGCTTCAGTTTCCTTGGGTGTTGGTTACCATAATTTGCATTGCAAGTTGAACTTTTCATGAAGATCTACTCATAAAACCAATACGAAGTTAACATTTTGAGGAAGAAGATTCATATTGATGGTGTGTCTAGTTGAATTTGAACCCTTATGCAACACAATTTCAATGTTCTTAAAATTTCTCCTTTCAGTTTAAAAAACTAAGAAACCGATATAGTGTCAAGGCCTGTTTTTTCAATGCTGAGTAATTTGAAACTTACATAACTGAATACATTTTCTAAATTCCTACAAAGCGCACCTTGCGTGCGTCAGTGTTCAGTACATTTAGCTTCTTGGTCGATTATGAAAATAAAGTGAAAAGAAATACAAGTGTTCAAATCTGGGTACTGTTGATTATACAAAACAGGTGCAAATGTGGTACAGAGCTGAAATGAGCCGTTTCTTGTCAGAAAACTTTCCCGGCCCCAGATTTGCAGATTTTAGTTTTTAGTTCACAGCTGATTAGCAAGTCCATGTTCAATTAAAATCTTTTGCTGGCAGGAGAACAAGCCTTTAGATTCAGAATGGGAACAGTACTTTCGACATTTATTGCTTTTGCCTACTTTAATTTTTGTAGATTACTGAAGCCACAAAATGTAATAACATTTATAAAAAAATTTTTGTTAATGGAGGCTTTGCTCTTTTCTTTCACAACTAATAAACACTCCCTTGTTGAGATTTGTTCAATGATGATATTAAGACAGATAGACCTTTATCCAAGCAAGAACCACTACTGCATGAATTTGAATGTATGCAAAGTTTGAGGCATTTACTGGCAATATGACGCAAAGTGAATCCGGACTCGGAGCAGTCTGCACATAACATGCACTAGTCTTCTGTTTGCTGATAGCTTACTCGACGAATTAACTGGCCTCAGACGATCACTTCGACATGATTCTTCAGACGAAAGCAGTAACGAAGATGTGTATCGAGGACAGCCAAGTCAACAAACCTCATAGACCGGCACCACACTTGCTGAATTCCAACTACATACAGTTCTGATTGTAGCTGAAAGGAAATGAAAAGAAGTAAGAATCAGAATTCCTAAAAGAAATCAGCACAAGCAGACCTCGTATGTTCTTAAGATGAGACGCTACTACAGTCGAACCCGCTGTAGTGAACCCAGGATTTAGCGATCACTCAGTTGCAGAGAAACTTTTTAACGGTTCGAACTGAAGCCCTGTGCAATTAATGCGATTTTAGAAGCTGATAACGATCAACAAATGCAAGGAAATCGGGTACAACGAACCAAAAATTTCAAAAATTACACAACAAGAAAATGTATTGGAAATAGTTCGACTATGAATATGTACAAAGAAGCTTTTCTGGATTTATGTATTCTGGTATTTTCTGAATAACTCAAAAATCTCAGGGCCGTCATTTCAAGTTTTTCCAGGGAGGGGCAAAGGGTCCAGACACAATGCAATTTCATCGGAAAGCATAAAAAACCACCCCCACTTATGTGTAAATACATTGATTTCTCAAAGCCAGGGGGGCGCAACTGACCCCCTTGCCCCCCTAAATGACGGGCCTGAAAAACCTATAGCGAGATAATTTGACTGGGACTAATCTTCTAATATTGATGAAGAAACAAAAAGGTGTATGTCAAGGACTTTCGATTTTTCGGCAACCTGGGACATCACACTATACTCGACTGCAACCTTTCTTGACCATAGGAAACTGAAAGTAATGAACACGCCACCTGGCAAGAGAACCTAAATAAGATAAGATGGCGATTGCTCGTAGATTTGTGTGTTAAGCTTTTAATCAAAGGGCAAAAAAATCTTCAGAATATCTCAAAAAATTGACCGAAAAGGAAAAGCTCTATAACTTTTAGATTTGCAGAAACCATCTTTTAGGCGGTATATTCGTGATTTTTCTGATAAAGGAGTCATAAGAAAACTTGTCTCGTGACCGCTTGTCACTCATCCTACTCACGATCCTCCTTCTCTCATCCATGTGGAGAAGAAACCAATCTCAAGCAATGATTTATAGTTTAAATGCGTCTTTGCAATCGTCTTTAATCTGCGTTTATTTAATTCAACTATAATTCCTTTATTTTAAAGTTGATGCTTCTTATATTTTGTTATATGTTACCTACTTAATTTTACATTTACTCTTGGGTGATTCCATGTCGATTCAACCATACCCCAACACCCACCATCTCGGATTTTGATGAAATTTGGTATACTTCCTTCCTTTGTGGTCATAAGCAACCCCTAAATTTTTTTCTTTCTGGGTCACTCCATATAAAATCAACAAATGCTCAGAAATTTTCGTGCTGCACCATTTTTGATTTTGATGATATTTGGTAGGTAATATGCACCAATATTCTGTACTTCCAAACTGTTTTATTTTTTTCTTGAAAAAATTTTATTTTCAAGATATAGCCATTATTTTGCTCCGCCGATAAGTAAAATTCGGTATTTTTGATCTTTTTTCTAAGAGCTCTGGTAAATTTATTTAAAATGGTAGAAAGATCAAACATTTTATTTTAAAGCTAAAAGACTGAACTTTGATTTGTACATAAAAATAAACGGTTTAAGTTAAGCCTAAATATAAGTTTTCTCGGGTCAATTCGCGGTTCAAAAAGTGTCGTTTTCGTCATTTCAAGCATGAAAAAGTATATGAAGGACTGACAGTGGGGTTCCAATTTTTTTTTCTCTTGCACCCAGATATAAATACTAGAAGCACAGAAAAGAATAAGATGGTACAAGTAGTCCTTCATTATGAAAAAATTGCTTAAACTTGAGAAAAAATGAAAATTGGCCTTTTTCACTCCCCAAAAACGGCCTGTGGAACTGTTAGTAAAAATTTACAAATCATTGGAGTAAGAAGGTGTTACATTACCCTTTAAAATGAAACAAAAACTGTCTTGTTATTCCAAGGCATTAGAGAGATAAGCTTTTAAACTATGAGAAAAAATGAAAAATATCCTTTTTTTACTCCCCAAACACGGCCTGTGGAACAGGTAGTAAAAATTTGAAAATGTATGGAGCAAGAAGATATTACCTTGAACTTTAAAAGGAAACAAAAACCGTCTTGTTATTCCCAGGCATAAAAGAGATAACCCTCTGAAAGTTGAAAATTTACGCAATTTTTTTTTTTGCATAAGTTAAAGCAATTATGAACATAAAGTATTTTTATGCAAGAACTGCAAGAGAAAAAATATGTATCCCCATTAAATATATAATTTAAAATACATCGTAAAACGTCTAATTTATATGTGGCGTAGATTGAAAAAGTTATACTTAAAACTTTTTTTAGTGTTTTTGTTATCAGAGTTTTCTTTTAATTTGTAATGGATGAACAATTAAATATTATGAAGATAAACTTTAACAAATAATCAATTAGCAAAAATCCCTTTTAGTTGTAGCTGTTTCGAAAATTATGTAGAAATTTTGGATTTTCGTAAAAAAATTTGTGATTTCATTCAAATGTAAATGTAAAACTAGAAACTTCTTAGCGACATGCAATTAAATTTTAAAACCAGTTTTATTTGGTGTGTGAACATTCGGATCACTGGATTTAAGTACAACTTTTTCCGATGTGTCAACATTACAAATAAATTACAACCATTTTATGATATAATTTGAATTATATATTTGATGATACATATTTTTAGAGCTCTTGCGTGAAAAGACTTTATTTATGTTTATAATTTCTTTACCTTATGACAAAATAATCTTGCATGAATTTTCAATTTTCAGAGGGCCTTATCTCTTTGATGCCTGGGAATAACAAGACAATTTATGTTTCGTTTTAAAGGGCAATGCAACACCTTCTTCCTCCATGCATTTGCAAATTTTTACTAAGTGTTCCACAGGCTATTTTTGGGGAGTGAAAAGGGCCATTTTTCATTTTTTCTCAAGTTTAAGGTTTTTTTATAATAATCATCTTACTTAGAAGGCTTATATCTCTTTAATGCCTTGGAATAACAAGACAGTTTTTGTTTCCTTTTAAAGTTCAATGTAATACCTTTTTGCTCCATACATTTTCAAATTTTTACTACCTATTCCACAGGCCGTTTTTGGGGAGTGAAAAAGGATATTTTTCATTTTTTCTCATAGTTTGAAAGCTTATATCTCTCTAATGCCTTGGAATAACAAGACAGTTTTTGTTTCATTTTAAAGGGCAATGTAACACCTTCTTACTCCATGCCTTTGTAAATTTTTACTACCTGTTCCACAGGCCGTTTTTGGGGAGTGAAAAATACCAATTTTCATTTTTTCTCAAGTTTAAGCAATTTTTTCATAATGAAGGACTACTTGTATCATCTTATTCTTTTCTGTGCTTCTAGTATCTATATCTGGGTGCAAGAGAAAAAAAAATTGGAACCCCACTGTCAGTCCTTCATATACTTTTTCATGCTTGAAATGACGAAAACGGCACTTTTTGAACCGCGAATTGACCCGGGAAAATTTATATTTAGGCTTAACTTAAACCGTTTCTTTTTATGCACAAATCAAAGTAAATTCTTTTAGCTTTAAAATAAGTCATATTTGATCTTTCTACCATTTTAAATAAATTTACCAGAGCTCTTAGAAAAAAGATCAAAAATGTCGGCGGAGCAAAAAAATGGCTATATCTCGAGAATAAAATTTTTTCGAGAAAAAAATAAAACAGTTTGGAAGTAAAGAATATTGGTGCATATTGCCTACCAAATATCATCAAAATCAAAAATGGTGCGGTACGGCCCATTTGTTGACTTTTTATGGAATGACCGTCTATCTTGATGCGTTTTGATTTTATAGCCTGTTGAAATTTTGCGATTTTACATTTTTTGTCATTTTCGAGACACATAAACTGAGCTGATGTTGTTTATGAAAAAAAATTGTACCTGGGTAACTAATGGTTTAATCTTTTTAATTTTTTTTACAGAAAATGTGAAGACTTTGAGCATGTAAATAAAAAATACTACAATAGTCTTAGTCTGTATGAATTTTTTTAAAAAAATTTCAAAATTGAAAATTTTGAATTTTTTTTGTCAAAAAAAGGCTTTGTCAAAATTTTAAATTTCGACATGAGGGTCGTCTTTAAAAATCATAAATTTTTTTACATGATCATGAATATGTACTCTAATTTATCCCACAAAAATTGTTTTGGGTATTTGAGGGATTCTACCCCCCCCCCCTTTTATTCTAGAAGAGAAAAACGTAAAACAGCATACAAATAAGCTCTTCCTCCTATTTAAAAACATTGTCATCAATTACAACAAAAATTTAAACATGAAGTATGTTGAATATTGAACTCAAACTCATAAAAAATAATGTTAAAAGATATTTTTTTCAGTTGAAATAGTTTAAACTAGAGGAATTCTGGAAATACGATATCATGAAATTTAATACTTCCATACAACAATTGACTCCCCCATACAGATTACCAGATTGTAGTAAGACAACTTTAAAATTAAAAGTTTAGTTTGACACTAATCCACTAATTATACTATTTCTAGCACTTTCTGGATCCCCCCCCCCCCCATGTTTGAAAAAAAAAAGTTACTGGGATACATTTTTTCAATTACTTTTACTTGTGTGCAAAGAAAAATTCATTGTTCTTTTTCTTGAAACGACAGTTGATGCTCTACAAAATTTAATGGATCAATGTTTATAGTTTTAATTATCCTCAGAAAATCTTTTTTGCAAAAATAAATAGTTTTTACTTTTTTAGTAATTAAAATTTTTGTGGTTTGTATTTATTTTAGTTTATGGTTATCTCGTAATGAACTGTATATCACGTACTGAAAATTTAAGACAACATGAAAATGAAATTTTCATACAATTGTAATTTATAACTGAGCAATTTACCCAAAATGTTATAAATACCGGCTCATAATCCACACTAATCCACTGATTATACAATTTCTAGCACATTCAGGATCCCCCCCCCCCTCTGCCTATGTATGAGAAAAAATTACTGTGAGATATTTTTTCAATTACTTTTACTTCTGTACAAAGAAAAATTTATTTTTATTTTTCTTAAAATAACATTTTAGATCCCTTAAAAATTAATGACCAACTTTTTGGTAATATTATTTTAATTAAGTAAATCACCTTTCCTTCACTCATAGCAAAGTAAGATCAAATTAGTATACATGCACATCTTTTATTCCATGAACTTTTTTTTTATTATTTTGAAAACCAGGCCTTTATATAAATTTTTTTCTTCTGGGTTTAATGACAAGCCTAACCATATATTTGTCTCCTCTTATATAGATTTAAGTGGTTTTTTTTTTTTTTTTGTGAACATTCAAAAGCAAATAAATATGTAATTGGAAAAAACTACTTTTGTCCAGTTTTTTTTTTTTTTTTTTCAGGCTTTAATGCTTCATTCACAGTTGAAGGTCCAAGTAAGCGTGCTTCAAAAAGTGCAATAAATTGAAGAGATTGCTTCAAAATAAAAATGACTTAAAACAAGGTACTGATATTGATAAAATGAATGCAGCAGATGGGGAGGAGTCAAGAAAAATAACTAATTTACACAAAAGCAGTTCTCAATTTCACTGCCATAATATAAACAACTTACTAAGTATAAACCATGCAGCTTGCAGATCAGCTGGCATGAGATGACAGCTGATCCCTTTTATGAGCTAGAAAAACACCCATAAAATTAGGGGGATGACAGGCAAATGTCATTTGTGCAAATGCAAGTTTATTAGGAGCCATTTGTGATCACAGATTTTTTTTTAAAGAATGAAACGGATCAAGCAGTGAAAATATGAAACACTTAAGAAAATAGAATATCTTTTAGGGGAAAAGAGATTGTTGCAAAGCCTTTTAATTGTAGAGATTTTTTCATGATTCCAATCATTTTGAACTCATAATAATAATAAAGCAAAGTTAAATCAAACCTTTTCTGTTTTATCATTGGTTCAGAGTTAAATAAACAAAACCAGGTTTTAGTTTGATACTTCATTAGATGAATGAAACAAGTTCAAAGCTGCAAGCGTCTATCTTTGAATTTGTATTTCAGTCTGCCCTTTGCTTAGTTGCTTAGAGAAATCATTGCTGAACAGATATAGAATTTTACTCGTGTTTTCAACTAGATTGTGTTTTAAAAAATGATTTAGTATGGATGTAGCTATACGCAGTGTCGGAAAATTAACTGCAAGTGAATGTCATAAATTCATTTTAACTATAATAATAACGCAAGTAATGATGAAGAACCAGCTCTTACTTTTAATTCAAAAAATAATCCGCAATTTTTTCTAAATATGGATACTTTACACCCTGGATGCTTCACTGCATGTATTTATGACAATCTATGGTATTTTGGAATGGTGTCTAAAATCGACAAAGACGAAGGAGACCTTCTAGTTAAAATTTTACATCCAAGTGGACCTTCCCATTCACTTAATTGGCCTAGTTCTGTTGATATTTGTGGAATTCCATTTCCTCATGTACTCAGTGTTGTAGAACCACCACATACAACTGAAAGGACATACACCTTTTCTAATGAATGTATGCTCTCAGTGGAAAGGGAAATGAAACACAGGCACATGTAGATGGAAGGAATATAAGAATTATGAGCCGGTATTTATAATATTTTGGGTAAATTGCTTAGTTATAAATTACAATTGTATGAAAATTTTATTTTCATGTTGTCTTAAATTTTCAGTACGTGATATACAGTTCATTACGAGATAACCATAAACTAAAATAAATACAAAACCACAAAAGTTTTAATTACTAACAAAAGTAAAAACTATTTATTATAGCAAAAAAAAGATTTTCTGAGGATAATTAAAACTATAAACATTGATCCATTAATTTTTGTAGAGCATTAACTGTCATTTTAAGAAAAAGAACGATGAATTTTTCTTTGCACAGAAGTAAAAGTAATTGAAAAATGTCTCACAGTAACTTTTTTTTCAAACATGGGGGGGGGGGGGGTATCCAGAAAGTGCTAGAAATAATGCAATCAGTGGAATAGTGTCAAGTTAAACTTTTAATTTTAAAGTTGTCTCCACTAAAATCTAGTAATCTGTATGAGTCAATTGTTGTATGGAAGTATTAAATTTCATGATATCGTATTTCCAGGGCGAGGACTGCTGATGGTCTTTGAAAAAGGTGAGAAAGGTGACAAATTTTAAAACAAAGGTGACTAAAAGGTGACAAAAAAGTAACTAAAAGGTGACCAAAAGTAATTTGTAAAGAAATCAAAAAACAGAAAATGATTATCATTTTTTCTGACTTTTACCAAAATAGCCTACATACTATTTTTAAAGACTTAAATTCTAAACATGATAGGGCTGGAAGTAACAAAATAACTTATTTTAGGACACATTTCCAAAAAACTTCCAGGGTAACTCTTCCTCTATGTAATGATCAGGGGTGATTGTGAGTTCATAAAAAAAGTACCTGAAAGTTTTTTAAAGAGAAAATGTGTTGGGGGGGGGGAGGGATTTAAACCAAGGCCCTATTTTTTTAGCTCACCTAATTTTATGACTATACATATATAATAATTAATTTCCTTTCCTAAACTATTACGTTTCATGTATTCGAATAATTTCAATTAGCTTTTAGTGCAAATATTGTACATGCATTTGATTAACATTTTAACAGGAGTAATAAAGTTACTTTTGAGCAGGTGCTGAAAAAATTATCTCCAAAAAAATATTTTAAAGAGAAATTTGAAAAAATTTCATTTGTTTGCCTTTCAACAAGGAATAGCAAGCATCAAAATTGCGAAGTATGAATCTTACAGCGGAAGCAAAGAAATGCCAATTTCAAAATTAAGGCATTAAAAGTATGAAAGTGGCATATAAAAGAATTCAAATATACTTACTTCAGATTTACAATTAAAAGCTCTACGATAAACATATTATTTTTACTATCCACATAATTGAAGCAAAATAAAATTTTATCAAATCTTCAAATTTAAACTTAGACATTTTGATTTTCATAAAAGAGGCAGAATTTCGCTCGAAAATTTTAAATTTATGATTTTTTAATTTTAATATGTTGCATTTATTTGTCTCCTAAGGGTAATAAGCATAAAAAATGAGAAAAATTCGATTCTCATATCAGATGCAAATCGATTGCATTTTTTTAAATGAAGGCATCAAAAAAAAAAAAAAAAAAATGCAAATAAAATAATTTATTAAAGCAAAAAAAAAAAAAAACAATTAGAATGGCAGCTTAACATTTCTATTCGATAAATATTATAATTAATGATCGGTATAATCATCGAAAATTCGAAAAAGCAAAAAAATTCCGGAGGAGAGAAGATAAAAACATAATTAAAAATATTATACTTCTGGTATTTTCAAACATGAAAATACCAGAATCGATCGTGAAAATATTGGAAATCCGGTAAAATACCAGAACACAATCACCCCTAGTTATGTTCAAAGATTTTTCTTTAAAATCAATTATATTAACACCGGAAATTATGAAGTGAAGATAATGACGATTATTCAATGAACATATTTTATTCTTTTCATCTTTTAATTTTTAGCTCATTGCAAAATCATCAACATTCTTTTTCTTGTTTCTCTGTAAATACAAAGCATAAATGTAGGGGGGGGAGCATTGTCGAAGTTTTTTAAATTTAAGATTGAACCCCCCTGTATTGTTGGAAATGCTTCACTGATCACAAAAATACTAATTTTTTTTCTGTACTATCAAAATTGAGTAAACTCTAGCCATTTTCTTGTTTTTTACTGTACGGCGCTATATTGGGCCATCGGAGAATTCGGTGTCTCATTTTTATCCCCAAACTAGAGATATATTTCCTAGTTGGGAAAAGGAGGAACACAACAAGGTACTACACAGAGCATGCATATGAGATTTTAACCTTCTAAAGGGTACCATATTTGAGTTATGTAATGTACACCCATACAAACGTATGTGCAAACGTCACAAGAAAACTTATGCTAGTTAACTCAATGATGATCAAAATGGATATTTTGGCGGTGAGTATGTTCTTTGGTACATATTCACTTGTGTATGGGCAGAGAAACTACCCAACATTAATTGAAAAGCGGGAGAAATAAAAATTTATGTGAAAATTGTGCTTTTTTTTTAAAAAATTTTGCGAATTCCCTTTTTTTTAATAGTTTGCACAAGGAATTTAAAGGTGCTGTTCAAATTGTAGCTTAATATAAAGAAACAACTTAGATCAGAAAATAGAAGTAAAAGATAATGAAGAAATTGAAGAGGTTAAGAAGCAAATAATATATGAGTAAAAAAGGAGAAATTCTGGAATTATGAAGAAAGCTTTTAAAAACATTTTTAAATTACCGACTTGATTCAAAGAAAGAAGAAAAATACAGTAATTTATTTCAAAATAAGTCGGATATCTTAAACTGAATGACTTTATTTAGGCCATGCAAAATACATTTTACTTGTCTCAGTTATAGGTAGCAGCACAGTACTTCCTGTTTCAATCCTTTAGTTCAGTTTTGGAGTTCAAGCAGTTTGCTCAAATCAGTTTAAACAAATTTCAGCTCTAGTAGCATTGAAAATAAATATCTTTTTAACTCTAATGTCATGAAAGAAATGGATGGAAACAATACAGAAAGAGTTTGAGGAAGCTGATGAAGATCTTATTAACAGTATTTCCCAGAAGATGTTATGTGCCCGTGGAATCGCATTTGCTAGACAAAGAGGGGGTGCATTTGAGTTTGGTAATTCAAACAATCATCAATTTCCTGTCCGGTAGCAAATTCCAGAGCACTTGCTTGAAAGTGCACCAACCCATAATATCTCTACAGAAAAAGTTTTTGGAGATGTTGATAATTGTTTAAAACATTCTGGACCATGTGGTTTTGATGGGGTAACAGAGAAAATAGTTATTACGCATTCAAATGACTTTGTGTTTCTTGATCATGAATGGAGAAGTAAGGAGTTTAAAAAAATGAAAAAAGAAACTGATGAACTTAAAATAATTTGGAGCTTATCCTAAAAACAGATTCTTTCAAACAGTGTGCATAGCACAGACATTGACACAGTGAAGATAATACAGGAAAGAAAAATGCTTACCATAAAAAAGAATTTCTACTTAATTACACAGGGGTGATTGTGTTCCGGTATTTTACCGGATTTCCGGTATTTTCATGATCGATTCAGGTATTTTCATGTTTGAAAATACCGGAAATAAAATATTTTTAATTGGGCTTTTATTTTCCCATCTCCGGATTTTTTTTTCATTTTTCGAATTTTCGATGATTATACCGATAATTATTTATAATATTCATCAAATAGAAATGCTAAGATGAAAATTCTAATTGTTTTTTTACCTTAGTAAATTATTTTATTTGCATCCGATATGAGAATCAAATTTTTCTCACTTTTGAACTTTTGATGCTTATTACCCTTAGTTGGGAGACATAT
Organism: Uloborus plumipes; assembly: GCA_038373865.1. NCBI lineage: Eukaryota > Metazoa > Arthropoda > Arachnida > Araneae > Uloboridae > Uloborus > Uloborus plumipes. The sequence continues at coordinate 35,463 of JAXGGA010001020.1, forward strand.
AAATGAAATGCAACAAAATGTAACAAATGCAACTTTCATTACTTTATAAATGCTTTCGCACAACAAACAGTAATTCTGTTAGACTTTTGCTTTCTCCTTAAAATATTTTTTTGGAGATAATTGCTCATCACCAGCTCAAAAGTAACTTTATTACTCATTTACAATTTAATTAAATGCATGTACAATATTTTGACTAAAAACTGTTTAAATATATGAAATGTGTTAGTTTATGAAAGGGAATTAATTATTATATATGTATAATTATAAAATTAGGGGTGCTTAAGTAATAGGGGCCTTGGTTTTAAAAAAACACCCCCCTCCCACTTTTTCTTCAAAACTTTCAGGTATTTTTTTATGAACTCACAATCACCCCTGATTGCAGCATTATTCCAACTAATTATGAAGAAATTGAGGAAAAGTCAAAGATGCAGGTGAAAAGTGCAAAGTTTTGAAATTACTGATAAAAATAGCTAAAAGTGATTTCAGAAATTTAAAACAAGACCACTTCCTTTTCAAGCAACGAGGGTTAAGTCCCGAGACAATTATGAGCAACTTAAAGGTCCTATATGGCCATAAAGTTAATGACGTTATTGCAACTGTTGATGATATCAGAGCTGTTTTATGTAATACATCTGATACAAATGCAGAATCTGTAGATGATCCACTGCCATTGCAAGATGTGCATGAGAATGAAATGGTTGTTGCACTTTGGGATGGAGAGTGGGGTGTTGGTCAAGTCATAAGCAAATTAGATGAAGGTACTGATACATACAGGATAAAATATATGAAAAGGGTTAAAAAAGATTCAAACTTGTATTGGATATGGCCAGTACAAGATGACATACATAAAACCAAAGGGGACAAATCATTATTATTCGGCCGATAATAGACGTTTCCGTAGATGTTTCCTCTACAAGAACAATTATTTTTGAACTAATTAATCATGTTTTAATTAATAATATAGCAAATACAGACTGTGACAATATTTAACTCGACTGTATCACCAAAGAAAGTTAATCTAACATTTTTATTTCCTTATTGTTGTTCAAAATGTTTTCGAAGCAATGCAAAAACGAGAAATAAAGTCAAAATATGAAAAAACACCCAGAGTTTGGACAATTTTTGAGATATTCAAAAAAAATTGCTTGTTATGTCATCTTTGTATAACATTGTATCATCCTAGGGGGTTCAATGTTAAATTCAGAAAAACTTTTTTTTTCCTCATAGCAATGCTCCCCCCCCTAATAAATGTTCACTAAAAAGTATTGACAATAGAGAATGAGTGAAAGTCCCATCTCTATGCAAATCATCAACCGAATTTCGTTTCAAGAACAAAAAGAAAAAAAGAACTGCCAAGTATCCTTGGAACAGGTGGACCTGTTTTTTGTTTCTTTTCGCAATTTTTAAAAAGGGGGCTTCTAAAGGCTTTGTTTTGTGAATGAGTTACAGTTGAAACACTTTATTAATGGTTGAATGAGATTTTTGCTTTTTTTCCTTTCAAAATTCTATTTATTTTCAGGTTAGGAAAAGAATATTCATACTGCTCAAAAATTTTAAAACTAGACTTTTCTAAACCACATTTCGAGAAAGGTTTAAAAAGGTGACAAAAATTCCAAAAGGTGACAAAAAGTGACCAAAATTTCAAAAGGTGACTAAAGGTGAGAAAGGTGACTGAGTCCTCGCCCTGTATTTCAAGAATTTCTCCAGTTTAAACTATTTCAACTGAAGAAAAACCTTTAACATTAATTTTTATGAGTTTGAGTTGAATATTCAACATACTTCATGTTTAAATTTTTGTTGTAATTGATGACAATTCTGCTTTTAAATAGGAGGAAGAGCTTATTTGTATGATGTTTTACGTTTGTCTCTCCAAGAATAAGAAGAGGGGGGGGGGGCGGTAGAATCCCTCAAATACCCATAACTATTTTTGTTGGATAAATTAAAGTATATATTCATGATCATGTAAAAAAAAGGACAATTTTTAAAGACGACCCTCATGTTGAAATTTAAAATTTTGACAAAGCCTTTTTTTGACAAAAAAATTCAAAATTTTTAATATTGAAATTTTGTTAAAAAAATTCATATAGACTAAGACTACTTCAGTATTTTTTATTTACATGCTCAAAGTCTTCACATTTTCTGTAAAATTTTTTATAAAGATTAAACCATTAGTTACACCCAGGTGCAATTTTTTTCCATAAAAAACATCAGCTCAGTTTATGTGTCTTGAAAATGACAAAAAATGTAAAATCGCAAAATTTGAATAGGCTATAAAATCATAACGCATTGAAATAGAAAGAAAAAAAATTAGGAGGTTGCTTATGACCACAAAGGAAGGAAGTATACCAAGTTTCATCAAAATCCGAGATAGTGGGTGTTAAAATACCATTTTTGTGGTTGATTTCACGCGGAATGACCCTCTTGTGCTTTGTCTTGCCATTTCAACATGCCGAAACAAAAGAACTCATAATGTACAAATAAAACAACATGCAAAATTGATATAATTAAACTAACAAGAAAAGAATTAAAAGGACTTAAAGTATTACAGAAAAAAACATTACTGCTAGCGCATCCCACGCGGTGGCAAAAAGGAAAACGGCTAATTTAGTTTAAAAAATATTTAAAAAAAATTATCAATGCATTGCAAATGAGATAGCAGTAACAAATATAAACGAAACCATTCTAAACCGAGAAAAGTGGGCCAAAATAACAGTTAGATCAACGAGTAAAAGATTAAAAAGCAAATATTCCGTTAGAAAAGCATAGACAATGTTTTTTGTTTATCCTATTTGTAGTGTCCTCTATAGTTACTTTCCGTTCCCAATAGAGAAATACGCTGAGACCAAGCAAAGGAAGTAGTTCCTTGGGCGGTGTCCGAATTTCGGGTGAAATTAGATTCGTCCCTTTAGAAATCGGATTCGTGTTTCATCTACGCATTTGGACTTTTTTTTGTCATAATATTCGTAATAGACTTAATATTTTCAATTTTACGAACGGAGTAGCGCGGAAGCGTAATCCACTTGAATCGAACTGGCCAGCCAATAAGAGTTCACACACAGTTGGTGATCTCCTCTAATTCGCCAAGAAGGTTCCTGTTACTCCGTTTTTCTTCCGCGCGTAATGACGTCAGTGCCAACTTAAGTTGCTGTCAAGTAGAGATGTGACTATTTGTTTACAGTGTCTGCGGGAGTTTCCTGATGACGTCCCCATCGCCCCTTCTTTCCGACAGTTGTAACTAGAGATGCAAAAATCCGCAGTTTTTAGCAATGAGAATAAATCCGGGAATTTTGAAGTTAACTTCATGTTTTTCCATGTTATTGACGTTGTTTCAAGGCATAAAACATGATTCTGCAAAAGTGTGTCCTTGTATGTTCTCAATATAAAACTAACTATTAAAAATTATAATTGAATTAAAACTAAAAATATGCTTGTTGAACATTTTTTTTTGTTGAAAAAACTTCAAAATGTTGGTTCATTGTTCAAATTATGTACGCAACACCTGCTCGTGTGATAAGTACTATGAATTGTAGAACTTATCTTAGGGCAATTCCATTTTGAAATAAGGCGAAAGACATAAAAATGAAAGTCGTATGAATTAAAAACTACGCTACTTTTCTAGAGTCTTGGAGTGTATAGCATACTAAAAAGTAAAAAAATGTGCTTAATGTTCACATTTTGTGAAGAAATTTGCTTGGTATGTGAACGGCGGGAAAAAAATATATAAACAGAGAAATTTGACCTTATTTCAATCTCTGATAGATAAAAAGCTAATGAGGTAAGAGGAATTATCGATTGGTTTTACATTATACCAATGTTTGAACTAAATTAAAAAGGATACTAAAATATCTTTACGCATTATTAATTGATTAAATGCATTGCTTGAAAATTCCATTAAATTTTGATACGTCTGTTACACAAATTCGTCATTTTTTCACTTTCTGAAAAAAATTCTGATTGGATTTAATTCTTCTTCTCAATTTTCTAACTTCATAGACATCCGATTGAAAGAGTAACCCATCAGAAAAAAATTTATACATTAAAAGGGTGGGGATTTTTTCCCGTAACAGACATAGCATTTTTCCATCCGTAACGGACTACTCACATTCAGTAACAGACATATTTTACTTAATGTGATCCTTTACCCGTCAAACTCCTGTTACTATACTTGTATGTCAGATACATGAAATTGTAGACCTTGTTTCAAAAGGTTTGCAATCTGTTAAAATTACATTCCCCGAGAAACTACGAGATGTTGTAGATATGAATGTATGAATAACAATTGTTCTAAATGTGCATATTCTCCAACTTTTGAGCGTGAGTTTTATGAATCTGCTATGAATGAAGAATGAATGAAAGTGTTCCATAAATCTTGCATGAAGGAAACATCTATAAAAAAATGAAATAGTATCAGTAGGAGAAAACTAGAGAAATACTTCGCTTTAGAAAAATAATGTTTAAAGGCAAGTAGTGTTAGATGGCAGTAATGTCCTAAAAAAGTTATTTTCTAAATTACTGTCTCACTCTTACACTTAATGTAATTAATATGAGTACTTTGAGAAGTTAAAAGATTAAGGTAAGAAGGATTCCACGAGATCCACAAGAGCTTTGATTCAAACTAAGTTTTCAGCAAATTGTATCACAGTACAGACCCTTTTATCCGGGAACCAAAATACCGGGAAACCAGATAACCGGCAACATGTTTTCGATTTTTCTGCCACTTTTTTAAATACGCATTTTTGGCAATTTTTAAAAAGTGAAAAGCTTTTTTTTTTTGTTTTTCTTTTGAAATAAATAAATGAATATGAACGGTTTCTTCATAAATACCATATAAGTGGCATATAACTCAGAAATTTTTAATATTGTAATATCTATTAGCACTTCTGGATCGTTTTCTCTTCAGATTTTAAGATGCATTACTATTTGTTATAGTAACTTGGGTTTTATAAACAATTGGCAAATATCGCTTTGTAGCGATCCAGAAAACCAGGAAATTCAGTTATCCGGGATAGCTGTGGTCCCAAACATCCCGGATAATTGGTTCTCTACTGTATTGCATACCTGGAGCAGGTGCAAAGTGCCCATTGGACAAACGATCAGGTTCCAAATTTTACCGTCGCTATCTTGCATCAAAATATAATGAAATCATATGCGATATGTTCACGCTACATGCAGCATGATAAATGCATAAAACATATTTTTCTAAGAAAGGTCTTTAAAATTTTTGAGCCTTCGTGTCTAGCTGCTTCTTTCTACTTCTATCGGCAAAGGACCATTGAACGGAATTGGCAGTTAGCTGAAACACCTTACTTTTGTTGAAACTAAAGCACATAGTCATATCATAAATAACGTCAAAAGTTTTGTTAAATGCTCAAAGACTGCAGGCAGGAAGATAGCAGTTATCTTTACTCCAAAATGTTAAGCTCTTGCAACAGAGGATAAACTTGAATGAATATATATTGGAATCCGTGCAATTCCTTCAACTCATTTAGTGCATTGAATCAGACTGAAGGCAAGTATTGCATGCTTAGCTGCCAACATGTCTACTTAGAAAATCTCACAATTTTTCCCCACGAAACCGTGCTAAGACAATAACCTATTGTTCGATAAAAATCAGACATTAAATAAGTTATTGTAATCATATCACTCACTTTTCAGTAGTTATCTTTTAGTTTAATTAGCAACTTTTAGATTTTTCAATTGAATAAATTCATTTCAGTTATGCAATTTTCTGTGGAGTATATGTTGAATATAAGCATGTAGGGATAAGAAAAAAACACATGAATAATAAAAAAGAAATGAAATAAAATAAAGTAGTATTAGGTAGCCATGTTAAAATAACTTCCAATTGTCAAAAATATTAAAATACTTTCAAGATGCAAAAGAATTGAAATCTTAACACAGGAAGCACTTTTTCGTTGACTATATATGCTTTTTTTTAAAAATAAATTTGCTTATTATGTAATAAGTTAAGCTAAGATAGCAATATGTCAAAATAACTTCCAACCATCGAAAATATTAAAACAGACAAGATTGGAGATTAAAATGGCAAATGATTGAAATGTTAAACAAAAGAAAAGATTTTACAAGAATCGCAGGTAAAATGAGGAGGAAAAAATTTATAAGCTATAAAAAGTTAAATGTGATAATCCAAGGTAGCATGTGTGAATGTAACCTAAAATTTTCGCAACTATTCAAATATTTGCACGATGCAAAAGGATTGCAGTCTCAACCACGCAAACCAGTTTTCTGCGAAGTACGCATTCAGTGCTGGAATATGATGAAGTTAAGGTTCTCCCTCTCGCATTAACAAATGTAACGATGAATTTTAAAGAAGCCTAGCAGTTGAAATTTAGTTGTGTAAAAAAAAAACATTGAAATTTATGAAAATTTTTTAAAAAATGTACGAGTTTACACTTTTACCGTACGATCGTACAATAGGGCAAAAAATCGTACATTGTACAGCCAAAACGCACAAGTTGGCAGGTATGTAGCATGGAGTATTCTGTTATATGCTAAACAGGTAACGAATGAAAAAATTCCACTTTAAATCTAGAAAATCAGAAACCGTACAAATTGCATTCGAACCCGTGAGGAGCCTTCGATATTTGATGAGCAATCCAAGAAATTCTAGTATATGAGTGAGCTTTAACTATCAGTAAAAACGAAATAGTAGTACAGTCTAACCCATCTATAGCGAACCTTTTCATTGGTCCGAACTGAAATCCGATGTCATTAATGCAATTTTGTACGCTTATAACGTGCAAACGTTGAAAATTGGCTATAGCTATAACGATCCCAAAATGTCTGAAATTTCAAGTTTATTTTTTTGCTCGCAGTCCTTTAGCGATTGTTCTCTCAGCAAACACCATCTTCTGCAATGCTTACATCTTTTTCTCAGAAATATCCGATCCAAATTACATTCCTCCCTTATTGTTAATCTGACAAGGTAGCATTTTCTGTAGAAGAAAAAGTTCAATTCATCCAAGAATTAGAAAGTGGCGAAGTCCAATCCTCACTTTGTAAGAAATTTTCTCTCTCAAAATCTACTGTAGCCACGAATTGGAAGAATCGTCACTCCAGCGTTTCTGCTCATGAAAAATCATAAACGGGTGTAAGAAATTGCAAAAAGCAGAAAGAGAAAATGTGGATGATTTTTTTTTTTTTTTGTGACTAAAAACATCATTGAAGAGACAAAGTTTTCAACCGAAAATAACGTCTTTCTTTCATGCTACGGATAAATAAAAAAATCAAAATTTTAATATGCTTATTGAGTAAATATGGTTATTATTTCTAATACTTTATTTTATTGCCTCAACGAAAAACGAAGACATTATGATGTTTATTATTATAGCATATTACCGAATTCTAAAGATTTGTTGGATATTCGGATATAGCGAACCCCCGGCTATAACGATCACTCAAGTCGTTCAGCTTAGGGTTTGTTATAGCGGGGTTTGACCGTATTATGCTTCCAAAGTCTTCAGTAGACAGAAAGGGATTACAGTCATTTGAATATATGACTTAACGCAGCATAACTTGCAACAAGCTCATACTACAAAATATTTATATTTATTCAGTTCCACGCTTAATATTCGTTTAAAATAAGCTGTAATAATAAGCTGAAGGCTTTAGAACGAAATGAAAGTTACTTAAATTCCAATAATTCGGAACTGATATGTCCGTTACATTTTTGTGATACGTCCGTTACGACATATGCTCATAGAAATGAGCAATTTACCCCACTTTTTTTTCAATTCATTGAAATCTTGTAAAGCTATATGTTTTTGTAATACCCTGATCGATTAAAATAAACTGTAAGGAAATCTCATGCATGTCTAGTTTCAGAAATTTTTGAGGTGTTTCTGAAGGCAAAAAACTTCTCTTATTTGTGAGAACCTCTGTTACGGAGTTAAAAATTATAAAAAATATTCTTTTGAAAAACTGCAAAATTTAAATGCATAATATAGAAGCAGAGCTCATGTTATTCATAAACTGCATGCAATGAATCAATAATTTAAGGCCATTGGGGTCTTTGGAGGGTGTTCAAGCTTCGAATGATACATCTGTTACGGTGGAATTGCTATTATTTAAGAGTACTTTAGACACAAATTAATTATAATTATAGATAAGTAGTGTTCATAAAAATAATTAACACTCAAATCAATCTCTTTAGTATTTGATTGAAAACCAATAAAGAGATAGCCATCAGTTAAGGGTATGCTCGTACCAGTATACAGTAAACTCCTGATAGTCCAAGGAATAAGGAGGCACGGTAACTGCGGATAATCTATATATATAAAGATGACGGTGTTCGTTTGTCTGTTTGTAACCGCTGGCCAGAAGCCCCCACAGTACCTACGGACCTGAAACTTGGCTCAATAATTCAAACGTATCCCGCCCTCGTGCACCTCGAAGCCCAAATTTTTAATTTCGAATTAGTTATTTTTAAATTAATTAATTAGTCTCATTTTTGGTGTATCCGCCATAATTGAGGGGAAAACCTTCCCCCACCCCAAAACATTATATATCGTTGGAAATGGTTTTTTTTTTCTGAAAAAGAAAAGTTTTAGCACGTTTCTGTCCGTTAATTAGGACAGGAGATATTAATTAATCAAATTTAGTCAATTTTCAAGGCCTAACTCTACGCAGAACTGAAACACTAGAGCCATTTTCCTGATCAGCTGCTCTTTTGCCCCTGAAGTTACTTTGTGGTTTAAATTTGCGTATAGATTTAAGCCTTGAAAATTTATTCAATTTGATTAATTAATATCTCCTGTTACTTACTTAACTTTCTGTCTCTTATATTTATTTGGCGAATTGATTTAAACTTTAACATGACTTTAAGTGGAATTTAAAAGGTTGTGGAGCGCATTTGAACTAAAGGATATAATATTTTTTCTTCAGAGGAGGTTAAAGTGAATTTAAATTTATTAAGTTGACTTCCTCAAAATTCGGGGTTCCTATCATTGTTAAAAATTTAGGGATGTCTATTCAGTTCCTCTTCGCATTTGGCGTCGTAAAGTTTGGTGACAATCAGGAAATTTACCAAACCTCCCAGCCAGTGAAACACTACTTTCTCCAACTCAAAGAAAAATAAAACGGTCTGGGAAGGAACAGTAGTTGTTTGCAGTTTAAATTGCATGTTTAAAACATGTATTTAATGCCGCCATCACTAAATTTTTAATAATAATAGTTCCATTCTGACATTTTCTGTAACACTGCTGTTCAGTTAACCGGGAAATTTTCCAAACTTCCCGGCCAGTGAAATCTTGATTATTTGAGGGTCACTGTTAGATTGTAATCACTTCAAAGAGATGGTACGAAAGACATTATATTTCTTTCCTTTTAATGTTCACATTAAAATCATGGAAGAATGGCTGTGGCTGATCTACCTGATACAATCGGTTCCCTATGTTAATAAATTTAGATTTGGCGACCAATTTTACATTGAAATTACGGTTAAATCGGTGAATTATATTAAATTTCAAGGGTAATATTGCTGTGGTCGTTGAGAGTTTTCGAAAATCTTGGCTCTACAGTTGTGTCAAAAGTTCTATTGAAACATAAAAATTTCGCTAAAAATAAATAAGTTAGTCACACACACACACGAAAAGAAGAAAAGTCTTAAGAGTGAGTTAAACTTTATTTAGTTAACTTCCTTTACATTTATTGCACGGGCATCGCCGTGCGGGTACTGCTAGTCCTAAAAATAATTTTAAAAAATGAAGCTGGTGAACCGAAGTTATTATTCATTATTTAGTTTATGAATCAGTTCCCGCAATAACCCCATATTTATACCACATTGGTACTTCGATTCATTGACATAAGTCAAGAATGACATAGAAGACATTTCTAACTAATTTATTAAATTCTACTATTTACAATTTGAGGAGAGGGAAACTGGTACACACCTGATACCCTGATGCGATATGGCTGAAGCATAGAGCTCCTCTTTCACTTTTCTGTTGGTCAGCTTGGAGCTCTCTGTCCATCTGCCCTGACTTTGCCTCCTTCATGAGGGTCCGAGGTTGCGATTGGGAATCCCAACCAAAAGCATGACGCAACAAGTGATGCAAAGAACGGATAATTCCCAGTGATTCATGAATGGTATCAATTCCAAGGATACATAATAAATTTCCAATAAACACCAGTTTACTGGTGTATGCAGTGTCTTAAAAATGTCCATAACACAACACATGCATATATATCTATATCTATAAAAATGAGTGCAAGCTTGTATACTTGTTCTCTATACAAATCCACAGTTTGCGTCAGATTTTTATCAAACTTCACACAGAGGTTCCTTGATGCCCTAGAATTCTCATAGGCGGGGTCTTGAAATTTTAAAAAATCTAAAAAGCTCAAATTCAAGTTTTTTGGCAAAAAATGACCCTTTTATAGGAATCTAGCCTGTTATTAGGAATATTTTTTTAATCGAAATGAGCCTTTAGGTTACAAATTGATAAAATTTATGGTATTTAAATATTAGCATTTTCCAACAAAGATTAAAATTAAAACAATGAATTTTCATTTCAAGGCTCACCTATTTCATTTTAGCATGAAATAAGTCAAAAACAATTGAACTGCTTTTTTTTTCTTTTCAACTGATAGAGATAAACCTTTAAAGCGAGAAAGTAATTTATTTCTGATTTATCAACCTTTCTACCTCGAGGCTCGGAAACAACAAATAAGAAAAACATAAATTTTTGAATTGTAAGTATATTTAGCTACCACTCTGCAAAAATGCCTCCGAAGATACGGAAAGCAATTGGACAAGTTCATCCTATGGCAAAAAAAAACGGCTGAAAAACGTGAAAATGAGAGCACTGAGGAGAGAAATCGAAGATTAGCGACAGTGCACATTAGAGATATGACGGATAGAGCATCAGAAAGCAATGAGCAGCGTGAGTAGTATCGTCTAAGACAGTGGTTCTCAACGGGGGCGATACCGCTCCCCTGTGGGCGGTGGGAAGATGTTTAGGGGCGGTGAACATATTTTGGGCGGCAGGGGGGCGGTGGACATATTTTGGGCGGTAAGGGGGCGGTGGGTATATTTTGAAATGTGCTTGTAAAGAACATGTTTCGGGCAGGGGCGGTAGGAAATCTTCTGATTTTATGTCGCCAAAGGATAGCTTTAGCATTTATTTTCTTGGGTTTCTCCCGAACCCTGATCTTTCTCCTAATGTCAAGAAGGACAGCTTAAAATTGCCAATCACTTGAATTTCAAAAAGAAGTTTTTGAGGTGGGTGCCCCCTTCCATAGCGTAACTACCTAAAATAGCGAGAAAATGTGTTTTATTAATGATACATTCGAAAAATTTTCGATTAAGGGAGGGAATCTCGAACTACTCGCCTCTTCTCCAATCGTGACCAAACAGAGCCTAAAATTGCATTTTTACGAGGTCAGTTTCTAAAAATGTCTCGATGAGAGCCACCCTTCTTGACAGACTCTTTGTGCAATGTACAATTTAGGCATCCCCCTAGCAACACCAAAGATAATTAATAATCGCATTCTTCAGAGTTTAAGTTAGCATTTTTTATACTTCAACTTTAGAGAACGCTGGAAATAGCTCTGACTCCCTAACATTGTTAAACTTAACCTTAAAATAACTTCAGTTTTGAAAAATCATTAAGAGAGACCTATTTCTCTCTAAGTAACGTTACCAAAAATTGCCTAAAATTACGTCAATTTTAAATGTTTCACCTGAGGCGGAATCTGAACCAAAGTCTCAACACCACGAAAAATAGGATTTTAGAAACTGCATATTTAAGACTTCGTTTTCCATACTAATTTCGGTCGATATCCTCAATATCTCACCTCCATCTTTACTCTGATGTCGCCAAAGGTATACTTATAACGCTTGTTATCTTATCTAAAATTCGCAGCAATAAATTACTCAAAAGAATTTCTTTGAAATTAACTTCTTGTAATTTGTCAACTCAACTTACAGTGAACTCTCACATATACACCGCCTCATTTATGCGCCTTTTTCATTTATACGATGATTTTCAATGGTCCCAGCACATTCAATAGTAAAATAATAATACCATTCGTTTATGCGTCGCTCTAAAGATAAATATTTCACTTATGCGCCGAATTTTTCGTAAAATGTCAAATATTTAATTTATTTTCTTTAAGAAATTAGCATGTTTCTTCACTTTCCTTTTTAATATTTCGTTTTTACTGCCAGGGACCGCGCTAAGGATTTTAAGTTGTTAGCCGGTAAATTAGCCAAATTTCAAAAGTCTTAGCCAAACTACGAGAGTTTTAGTCAAAGAATTTTAATTGTTTGTTTTTTTAATGTAATAAGTGTATTTTTCCCCTAAGTGAAAATTTTTGACAATTTTACATTCGCCAATACTTTAGCTAAATCAGAATTTTTTTCACCCAATTTTCTATTTTATCGCATTTGGCGAGGTGGCGAACCCTTACCGCGGTCCCTGACTGCTAACGGAAGGCATTTTTTTCCGTCTGAACTCGAGTTCGGATAGGGAGAATTATTTATTATGCATTGTTTTAAAATTAACAGTTTGTGACTAGGTATGCTACAATTTTTGTTTTCTCTTTATCATTGTAGTTACGGTTACAGAAATTGCCAAACCGTAGTAATACGTTCCTTTTATATAGAAACATTCTTATTCATGCTCTCATTTGAAATTATGTTGGGTTTAGACCTTCAAATAGACTTGTTCACTGATACGTCTCTTTCAGTTATACGCCTTTTTCTGTTGGTCCCTTGGGTCGGCGCATAAGTGAGAGTTCACTGTATTTCAGTTTTTTTTTCAATTAAAACTTGATTTATAATCTTTAAATCAGGGTTGGCAAGGTTTTGGACAGAACGGTAAAAACCACGGTTTAAACCCTGGTTTAAACCGTCCTGTCTAAAACCCATGTGTCCAAAACTGTCCAAAACTACACTTTTAGTACAATTTTATATTTTGAACAAATATCAAAAGCACAAAATTATACTTGAAGTTAAGACTTAATTTATTTAATGTAAACATTTAAATATGTACATAAAAACAGATATAAGATTTTCAGCTGGTACTAATCTAGCTACTTAGAAGTTACTATTCTTCATTAAAAAATGAATTAGTTCTCATAAGTTAATATTATTTTATTTTTAATGCTAGCTAAACTTCTTTTAAACATAGATGCAAATGAGGGTGTTCAAAAGGTACAATAATCGACTTAAATGCAAAAAATCATTTTTTCAACTAATTAAAAAGATACACAACATTTGAGAATGTTACAGCAACATTTACTGAATATTTAATTATTTCACAAAGTATTAGGAATAAATTTAAAAGTAGTACAAATTATCTGCTTCAAGAGTGTTTTTTTGACCGTACTACCAATTCCTATTTTATGAAATTTTTATGCAGTGGAGTTATGAGTAAATTGTTCATTTTTTAACGTATAATTAAAATTACTAATATAATTAAATATTGTCAAATTTTAATTAATTACAACTAATTAACACTAAGAAACTAAGATGTATGCATTATCAATATTATAGCTAATAGAAATTAGTCAGCTTAAAACCCTTTTACCATACTTTAGATAGTTTAAGACACTTTTGGACAGTTTAAGACACTTTTGGACAATTTTCGACAATTAAACCCACCTGTCCTGTCCAAAACCCCAACCCTGCTTTAAATGAGACATGAATGGGTCATAGTTTCAAGTCATTGTCGCTCCTGGGAAAATTAGAAAGTCCGGCTTTGTTATTGTCCTTCCACAGGAAAATCTTATATCCGTACGTAATAAATAGTTGATGTGTATTGCATAGTTGCAAGTAAATAAGAACAACACTCGCTGTGCACAATGTTTGGAATCGGACTGCTCAAGGAACTATTTGAATGTAGTGTTTTTTAAAAATATGTTTGTTTTCAAATAAAAATGTTGAAAACGGTGCATTTTTATTTCAAACCGTGTGCAACCTTAAAAATGGTTCCCTCATTTAATGGCCCCATTCTAGGCACTTGATTATCATTCTGACGCAGCTTTTGAGAGGAAAAAAAAAAAGCTTGGTTTAAAAAAAAAAATATTATATAAAGAAGAAAAAAAAGATAAGGGTGAATATCAGGAAAAGTGCTAATTTAAGTCACAAATGAATTTCTCAAGCACTTCCAAATAAAAACCAAAAATTTTTCTTTTCCCATACAGTAAACTGCGTCGCACATACATCCCATGACAAAATTTTCAGGTTTTACTTGAATTTGTGACAATAGAACTCTTTTTATTGCATCAATGTCATGTCGGCAGCGCGTCACACATTCGAATCGCAAAGTTCAAAAAAAAATCCTGTGGATTATAAAACATCGCAGCAGAAACAAATACAAAAGGAAATAATGTGTTTTATGTTCATCTATGACGTTTAACTCTTGAGTTTTAGATAAAATGAATTTAGATCGAGAAAAAAAAGCAATTTCTGCTTGTCACAAGTTTTCATAACATGGCGAGTGAATCAACTTCCGGAATGATAAAATGTAGACAAAACATTTTTTGGCGCCAAAAAATTACGCTGGGAGAAGCTCTAATATGTGATGTTTCAGTTCCCATGGAAAATTTTCACTTCGGCTGCATTAAATTATAGGTAAGATTTGTTCAACCTTGACTTTTCTGTTTCTACCAAATGAAGTGTCATGTCGGCAGCGGAATTTAAGACACAAAATAAAGTAATTTTTCAATTCATTTTTGCATAATGGAAAAGAAACCTATTATCATGAATATAACACGGTGTTTTTATTTTCAAATCTTCAATTAGGAATGTTCAGCTATCATATTGCGGGAAATTTGTCATGTCGGCAGCTCCGAAGTAGAAGGTATTTGTTACGAAACTGATACGTGCGTTACCGATGTTTTTTCACATTTTTTTCTTCGTATTATGAGTTTTTTGAGTTTTAAAGTACAAAGGTAGATTCAAGTGCATCGTTTTTCCTGCTAAATTTCCCCATTTTAACCCTTCACTGCACGGTGTGCCAGATCTGGCACAAACCAAATAAACCCTCATATATTCCTATGATTTTTAAATACAGTTAAACTGAGCTTTGTGCCCCTTCTGGAACATTGCTATAACAGTTTAGTGTGATGTTTATGCACTAGTAGTTGCACTAGTCTAGGTATTACAGTTCTTGCTTTTTAAAGAAAGAGTGTCTGCATTTCCGTTAGAAGTGTGCTTAGTCATTATTTCCTTTGTTCTAAAAATGTTTAAATACACTTAGTGGAAAGTTTGTTTATACCACTTATGGCACAAAACACATTGTAGATTATTACACTTATCGGTATACAAAGCATATGCTATGTGCTTTGTGCCATATATAGAACAAACAATTAAAACATCATTTTTGGTGCTCATTTTTAAGATTAATTTTTTTCTTTATTTTTCCTGAACTCAGGGCTATTTAAAAGGTAACAAATGATTTTTTTCATTAAAATATAAAAAATCGTGCAGTGAAGGGTTAACAGCTTATTCATTGTTTTTTAAATGCTTCAAAAACATTAATTTTTCCGCAAAATTTGAGTTTTTAAACAAAATTATTGCCTTTTTTCACCCTCTTTTCTTTTACATCAATATTCCGACCTTCGTTTCTAACTACTGCACCCAAAAATATAATTTTCTTTTAAAATGGAAAACTTAAGAACAGTTTTGTGAAAATCTCCCTCCCCGCCAAACTCTGACTGTCTTGATCTAATTTCGTTTTTAAAGATTGTGTTAAGAATTTCATTTTATTTTAATTTTTAACTATTCACCTATTTATCTGTTTGAAAAAAATTTTGTCGCACTTATTTAGACTTTAACTAACTTTTAATAGTCTCTAATTTTATTTATAAAACTAGAAAGCGTTCAGGCTCTGAAAATATTATTATATTCTAAGTAATAATTATTTTGTTTTTAAACATAAAACGTAGTGAATGTGTTTACTTTTGTGCACTAAGTGTAAAATCTGTAAAATTTGTCAGTTCGGTAGCATTCTCATCATGTCGGTAACGCTCAAAGACAACCCCCCTAAAAGAGGGGTAAATGTTCACTTTGACCATGCCCCGAATTTTTAAAAAATATTGTTACTAATGTGTATTTGAAATACCCAATTAATTTAATTTTCTGAGTATTTTTAAAAATTGAAAATTACCATGGTCAAATTGGCACTTTTCCTGATATTCACCCATAAGCATAAGTTTTTCTGCTCTATAGCTATTTTCCAACAATCTGTTTGGGCAAAATTATAGAGATAAACCGGTCCAGAAATATGCTTTACCTCCCCTCCCTCTTCCAGTTTTATGCCCGCTCTCAAAGGGGGCGTTGAAACAATTTTCAATCCTAAAGGGGGCGGTAGCTGTAAAAAGGTTGAGAACCACTGGTCTAAGAGATCTAAGAGATAGCGCAACTAGATCAAGACAATCGGAGACAGTGAGTCAGCGTCAGTTTCGTCTAAAAGAACAACAAGAGAGAACTGCTTCATCAAGACTATCGGAGACAGAGAGTCAGCGTGAGTATCGTCTGGAAAAGGAGAAGGTGAAATGGTTTTTATCCCATGTATACCACTAATCCCAACGGATCTTCCTTTTAACTTTAAGAGATTACAGTTTCCAGTGAGGCTTGCGTTCTCCATCACAATCAACAAGTCACAAGGACAGTCAATTAAGTACTCCGGAGTGGATTTGAGGTCTCCCTGTTTCTCCCACGGACAGCTCTATGTAGCCTGCTCGAGAGTAGGTTCACCCAAAAATTTATTTATTCTTGCGCCTGAAGGTGAAACTAAGAACGTTGTTTAAGAACAAGTTTTGCGTTAAATTTTTATTAGAATTTTTTGAGAAGCTAAAGTTTTATATTAATACGCATCCGGGCAACGCCGGGTATAAAGCTAGTTTTAGCTAAAAATGATAGCATTCATTGTAAAAAATATATTTAAAAGCTAACAACGACCAAGAATGCACTCATTTTTCTGCCATCAGTAAATCAACACCACTACAAAAAAAAGAAAACAGAAGTGTGAAACATTCGGGGATAATTCGATCTTTGGATATCGATATATAACAAGAAGTTTTGTCAAGAACTAAACGAGCCTACTTTCCCATACGTCGACATCGGCATTCTAGCATCTGATCATTATTCTCTTGATTATCTGAGACTGAAAATTATGTTAAACATACCTCTTTAGCACTTAAAGCTGATTTCTAAAAGCGAAATATACCCAGGGTTGGCAAGTTTTTGACAGTCGGAGGTTTAATCCGGTTTTAATCGTGGTTTTTACCGTCATGTCAAAAATACCTTTTTGACATGGTTTTTGACATAATTGTCAAAAACCTAAATTTCTGTCCAAAACATGTTTAAATTTGATATTGATAATCAAAATACATTTTCAAATGAATTTTACAATTTCTGATTTCAGACACTGAAGTAAACTTTTGGAGTTTTAGGTTATTAAAATAAAGTGTAATAAGCAGTCCTAAATAAGCTTATTTTCCAGTACAGAATATTTATAGTAATTCTCAGATAAAGTTGATAACAAAAGTAACAACAATAAAATAACTAATAAATAAATAAACAAAATAGTTTGGTCAAAAATATTTAGCAGATTTGTACACCGAGTACTAATTAATTTAGTTTTGCTCTTACTCAAAAGAAAAAAAAAATCACTTTAAATTCTGATGTAAAGATTTTGAGATTGATGAAATAGCTAATTAATAGTCATTAAAACATTTAAACAAAACTACTTTAAAAACTGGATTTAACTTTTAATACTTTAACTTTTTTCATGACATAACAAGTTAATTTAAAAGAATGATAATTAATTTTCATTAAATTTATTAATTTTATTTTTATTAAATTTGACTGATAAGATAACTAATTGATAGTTTTTAAATATTTAAACAAAACTTCTTTAAAAACTGGATTTAAGTTTTGATATTTGTAACTTTATGCACGCATACCTGCCAACATATCTACTTAGAAAATCTTACAATTTTTCCTACGAAATCGTACTGAGACAATAACTTATTTCTTAATGAAAATCAGACATTAAATAAGTTATTGTAATTATATCACGGCCACTTTCAATAGTTTTCTTTCATTTTAATTGACATTTTAACTTTTATTTATATTTCCAATTGAATAAATTCATTTCAGTTGCAATTTTCAGTGACATATGTGTCATGCTGGTAAGAAAAAAAAGCATTAAAAAAAGAAAAAAATAAATAAATAAATGAAATAAAATAAAGTAGTCTTCGGTAGTCATGTTAAAAGAACTTCTAACCATCAAAAATATTAAAGCATTGACCAGATGTTAAAGGATTGAAATGTCAAGCAAAAGAAGCGATTTAACGAGAATCGCGGGCAGAATGTAAACATGTAAAATGGGGAGAAAAAAATTTATAAAAATAGATAATGAAATGTGATAAGCTAAGGTAGCATATGTTAATGTAACCTAAAAATTTCGCAAATGTTAAAATATTTGCACGATGCAAAAGGATTGCAGTCTCAACCACGCGGACCAGTTTTCCGCGAAGTACGCGTTCAGTGCTGAAATATGACGAAGTTTAAGCTTTGCCTCGCGTATTAATACATGTAACGATGTATTCTAAAGAAGCTTAGTTGTTGAAATTTAGTTAGGGCCATGCTCCACATCGACGTAAAGCAGAAAAATTAAGCAGAAGCGTAAAATGGATTCAATGGTGTTCCTATGGAAAGTACCCGGATTTTCGGTTTCTGCCTTCAGTTTCGGTCGTGTTTTACGCTGATGTGTAGCATGGCCCTTATATATGAAAAAAAACCATTGGAATTGATGAAAAATCTGGGAAAAACGTACGATTTTACACCTTTACCGTACGATCGTACAAAAGGGCAAAAAAACGTACATTGTACGGTGGCCAAAACGTACAAGTTGGCAGGTATGTGCACAGCATAACAAGTTAATTTAAAAGAATGTGAATTAATTTTCATTAAATTTATTAATTTAATTTTTATTAAACTTGATTGACAAGATAACTAATTGATAGTTTTTAAAACATTTAAATTTGGATTTAAGTTTTAATATTTGTAACTTTTTTTCACTCCATAACCAGTTAATTTAAAAGAATGCGAATTAATTTTCATTAAATTTATTAATTAAATTTTTATTAAACTTGATTGATAAGATAACTAATTGATAGTTATTAAAACATTTAAACAAAACTACTTTAAAAGCTGGATTCAAGTTTTAATATTGAACTTTTTTCATGGCAAAACAAGTTTTAAAGAATAAGAAATAATTTTCATTAAATTTATTAATTTAATGTTTATTAAACTTGATTAATAAGTTGTATAAATTTTTATTTAATATTTTTCAGGATGAGAAACCTTATATGTATATAAAAAATCTCAATAACCACTGTATTTGAGTTTTAAACAGGTTTTTGATGTTTTCGACATGTCATGTCAAAAACTGGTTTTTGACGCAGGGCGAGGACTGCTGATGGTCTTCGAAAAAGGTGAGAAAGGTGACAAATTTTATAACAAAGGTGACTAAAAAGTGACAGAAAAGTAACTAAAAGGTTACCAAAAGTAATTTGTTAAGAATTCAAAAAGAAGAAAGCGGTTATCCTTTTTTCTGACTTTTGCCAAAATAGCCTCTACATACTATTTTAAAAGACTTAGATTCTGAACATGAACATGATAGCGCTGGAAGTAACAAAATAAACTGTTTTAGGACATATTTAAAAAAAAACTTTCAGTGTAAACTCTATGTTATGTTCAAAGATTTTTCTTTAAAATCAATAGTTTAGTCAACAGTGCAGCATAGCTAGTAACAAAGCCAATAGGATGCTTGGGTCTTGGGTTTATAAATAGATCTAGTTCAAACAAATCTAAGAAGGTTCTTCTGCCTTTACATAGAAGTTTGGTAAGACCTCATTTAGAGTATGCTGTTCAGTTTTGGTCTCCTTATCTTAAGAAAGATATTAATTTTTTGGAAAGGGTACAAAGGAGGGCTACAAGGTTAGTGAATGGATTTTCTAATTTAAACTATGGTTCCATACTTAGAATGCTTAACATGTATAGTCTTGACCAAAGGAGAACCAGAGGGGACATGATTCAGTTGTTTAAATTTATCAAAATGAAAGATGTTATAGGGTTAAAAATTTTTGCACGGAAAGCAGGACAAGGGGTCATTGTTATAAGCTGTTTCAATCTCAAGCTAACATGGAGATTCGGAAA
The DNA here is from genome assembly GCA_038373865.1 of Uloborus plumipes. Taxonomy (NCBI): domain Eukaryota; kingdom Metazoa; phylum Arthropoda; class Arachnida; order Araneae; family Uloboridae; genus Uloborus; species Uloborus plumipes. Next base: position 55,660 of record JAXGGA010001020.1, read on the forward strand.
AATTACTATTTTAGCAGAGTAGTGGGAACTTGGAATAGTTTACCGGAAGAGGTGGTAAGGAGTAAGGGAGTAGATAGTTTTAAGAGGGCCATTGATCTTCATTGGGGTCTATAATTTGACTAGGACCAGCCCAGTTGGGCCCAGAGTCTGTTGCTGGTCGTCACATTTGTATTTGTATTGTATTTGTAAAAAATTAACACCTGAAATTATGAAGTAAAAATAATGACAATGTATTTAATGAACATTTTTGTTTTCATATTTTTAATAGCTCATTGCAAAATTATCGGCATTCTTTTTCTTGTTTCTTTGCAAATACAAAGCATAAATGTTCACTAAAAAGTATTGACAATAGAGAATGAGTGAGAAAATAAAATTTGAAAAATCAGAAACTTTAATTGAAGCAAAATGATAACTTACAAAGTGAAAATAAAATAATATTGAAGTATAAAACTGAAGATATTATTTCATATGAATAAAAGTGTAATGTTTTTTGTTTGGGGGGTGGGGGGGGGGTGTTCTGAAAATATACAACGGCACATGTCCAATACTGAAGAGAGAAAACTTTTATATCATATTTTAAGTCTTGTGAGCACTGTGCTATGAAAATGTTTTTTTTTTCTTTTTAATTTTACCAAATCCTTACATACATCAGCAAATTTCCTGTTAAACTTATAAAAAATTTCTTTCCAATGCGTTAGTAAATTATTTTTGCTGTGAGAGCTACAAAAAGTAATTTTAAATGAAGTTATTAAAAAACGCAGTGGTTAAAGAACCGACCGTCGGGCCCGCATTCCGGATTCGACCCATACATTTGCGCGTGCGCAGATGCTACCCGTTCAACGGACGGATCGCAACAACTCAACGGTAGGATCTCTATTCTCCTCATTCGGCTGACCATTCGTCTTGTGGTAGCTCCTCGTGGAGAAATGGCGAACGCATCGATCATGAAAATACCGGAAAACAATCACCCCTGCTCATGTTAATACATTTTCTTCTTTTTCTACCACTAACCTCAGGGGCAATTGTGTTTGGGTCATAATTCCTCAATTCTGTCATATTTTCGTGTGTTAAAACCTGAAATCCAGTATTTTTCGCTATGCTGTTATCTTCCCACATACGAAATTTTTTTTCCCTTAAACCAGATTTTCGACAATTATGTCAATAATTATTTATGATTTACATCATCTATACCGGTTAAAATGACATTCTAAAATTGTTTTGAGTTAATACATTGCTTTATTTGCTGTGTTTATACTTTTGATGCCTTCATTTTAAATGATGCAATCAATCTCTTTGCATCAGGTTCCAGAATCGAATTTTTCTGATTCTTGATGTTTGCTTTGATAAGAGAAAATAAGTAAAATGTATTTTTATTTACGTTAAAATTGAAAATTTTAAATTTTCAAGCGAAATACAGTGTTTGAAAATCAAAAAAATAATGCTCCACTATAAGAAAAGACGATTGCGTCGATACGTCGCAATAAATAACTACAAATTGTTTGAAGTACAATTGCAGATCGCGTACTTCGTTTCAATATCAATTTTATTCTTACTAAACAACCGTTCGCATAGCTTAAGTCATCTGTTACTTTGCGTGGTCGGTCACACATTATTCCTCCGATCGTAGGAAGTGTTTATCGGTCGGCTCTCGAAATTAGATCCGATCGGTCGTCTCTCGAAATCAGATTCGACCCATCGCTCTCTGCGCATGCGCCAGAGGTGGCCGATGCTCCTTTACGTATCCGGTGGTCGGGTCGATAACACCTGCCATTAAAAAATCATAATAACTAATGTTATTACAAAAAAGTTTAAAAAATATGTAAAATTTTTACAGAATACAGAAAAATTGAAACCTTACACATGACACGTAATAATAGTTTTAAAAATTTAACTCAAACAGTAGAGAATTTTAAAATTCATAAAAAAAAATTACACAATTTTCTGCAGAGCGAAATATAAAGAATCCTCCAACAGAAAATATTCATTTATTTCATTAAAAAGCGATTTCCAATGTTGGCGGTTCATTTCTGAATTTAGACCAGTTGTGGAAGGCATAGCAACGGTTCGTCAACTCATATGTCACAGCGAGCTATCACTTAGCAAGATTGCTTAGCAACGATATTGAAATTTTAAAACTTGACATTATTTTTTTAACTGAGAGACCTATAAAGAATAGTAATAAAAATAATATGCAGATTTGTGTAAATGCAGATTTGTAATGTGGAGGGGGAGCACACATTAGAGGTCAAGAGATTGAAAAACTGGTGCCCTTAAACCTACCTCTAACATTGTGAACATATTTGATACTCAGTACTATTAGAAACTGAAATATATTATTCGGAATCATCAGTGAATCTTAAATAATAAAATTATCTTAACAGGAGTCAAAATTGTGCATTTCAAATATAACGTTTACAAAAAAGTTTTACATCATGAAAAACAATAAGAATCTCCAAAGTTTGAAAAGAACAATTTGAAATAAACGTAATATCACATAGACTATCAATATTTGTAAAAAAAAAAAACACAGCAATATTAAATGCAAAAAGCACTTCTGAAAATGAGAAATAAAAAAAACTGTAAATTTAAAAAAAAGGTGTTTCCCAAATAACTTCTTTCTTCCCGATATTTTCTTTTTTGCATTACATTTTTTCTGCAAATTAAAGGGTATTTTTCCAATGATGCCTTACACACATGCTTCAAGGTCAGAGGCTTGTGGTATGGCATAGAAAAAGTATTTGTTAGAACTTAGAACTTGAAACTAAATTTGAAAAGGGATGAAAACAGCAGCCAGTTTTTTCTTTGTGGAAGCTGGGGGGTAGAGCAGAAAAGAAATAAAAACATAACAGTAAAGATAAAAACTTTGATCCTGTTTTTCTCCCATCTCTATGCAAATCACCAACAGAATTTTGTTTCAAGAACAAAAAAAAAAAACCCCTGCCAAATATCCTTGGAATAGGTGCACCTGTTTTTTTGTTTCCTCATGAAACTTTTAAACAGTTTCTTCTGAAAGGTTTTGTTTTGTGAATGAGCCACAGTTGAAACACTGTTTTTAATGGTTGAATGACAGATTTTTGCCTTTTTTTTTTTAATTCCATTTATTTTCAGGTAAGAAAAAGAATATTCATACTTTTCAAAAATTTTATGAATCAAAAATGGATTTTTCTAAAACACATTTCAAAAAAGGTTTAAAAAGGTGACTAAAATTCCAAAAGGTGACAAAAATTTCAAAAGGTGACTAAAGGTGAGAAAGGTGACTGAGTCCTCGCCCTGTGACGTCAAAAACCCAACCCTGAATATACCCCTCTCATCAGATGAAATAGACACGTAAAAAGTAAATAAATGAATAAATAAAGTTTTGTCACACCTTTTAAAGAATGTAGCTGTTACAGTTCTTCTGTAGAAAAATTCCTCAATCGTTTTCAAAAAAAATAAATAAAATAAATAAATAAAAGTACAAACATCAAAACAAAACACGTTTATCAAAGAAAGAAAAAAAAAACTTGTCCGTTAACAAAATGTCTTGAATTTCATTTTTGATCCATTGCCAGTTGTTAAATATAAATAAAGAATAAAATGCTCTCATGAATGAAAAATTTTTGTTACAAGAAAAAAAAATCGTTGGCCAAAAAAAAAAAATAAATAAAACAAATGAATGAACAAAAAATCGTCTGCAGAGTCAGTCATTTTTTTTTTTTTTTTGATCCTGCATTTCTGCCAGGTTTGCGGAGTTGGAGTAGGAATCAGAGTCCTCACAGAAGATTATTCGGAAAAGTACTTTACATACATTATTTGTCAAAACCATTTTCTTACAACGTTAGTTTGAAGGAAATCCGCCTTAAAATTCAGGATCAACATTCAACTTAAATTTCCCCGTAGGCTCTAATGTTAAGTTTTTTTCTGAACGGTACAACATTGAACAAAAAATAGTTCAAATCAAACAGTGAAATATAGGAATGAGCCTCTCCAAAATCTTTCAAACAAAAAAAGGTTTATTCAATTCGGACGGTTCACTTATAAATTATTAGGTGGGGAAAGGTTGTTTGAATATATACATAACAGGACTATTATTTAAACTCTGTAATGGGCATTAATTTTAACACTAAGAAATTTTTACATGTTTTGCATTCTTTAACAAGTCTTTTTCTTTCCAAGTAGAAATAAAACTATGTTATATTTAATATTTTCTCAAAACTACTTTTAAATTTGCATATTTGATGATTTTTAACTCTATAAAAAAAGTATTTAGATCACTATATCATCAAATCCTTGTGTTAAAATGCAAAAAACTACATAATATCGACGTCATTAAAAAATTTGCCCAGCTAGTTTAATAGATAAGAGAAAAGGAACAGAAACATGAAAAATTCATTAAGATTTCATTGAATGTACATGATGAATGCATTTGAAAGATGAGCAAGTTCTGGTGCTTCTCTTTTTTGATAAACATGTGTGCTTTTGGTTGGAAAGACAAAAGTTAAAACTTTGCAATGGTTTGAGGAAGTAAAAAACGAAACTTTGGTCAAAATTTGGTCCTTACCTGATCCTCTTAAATGTGTTCAAATGAACGAGTTTCGATTGTATACCTACTGTAAATCCTCCCGAAGTGTTATTCTATAAATTTCAACTAAAATGAAAAAATCATACAAAATATACTTTTCAAATTTGGTGTATGTAAATTTTGGGATTTTAAAAAAGTCTGTGTCTACACAAAAGTACTTGGTGATCTTTATTTATATTTCATCTACCATCAAAACTCATAACAACTGCATTTGCGATAAATTTTGAAAAAAAGTTTCATGTAAAAATGGAAAAATTGAAAAATAAAACTTACTTCTGCACACGTAAAAGATACAGATCAACATGGCAGTTCACTTTCAGTAACTTTTCCTTAGATGCAAAACGTTTCTCCTTCGATCTCTGAAATTTATGAAGAGCGTTCACATTAACAAAGAACAGTAATGATCAGTTTGAATTTGAAGTCTCTTAATTTTTTTCGTAATCCGGCTAGAACGAAGAGACGAAATTTATAACCGAACACTCAAATCAATTTGTAAACCAAAATTTTGAAAAATGCGAGATGGACATTAATTGTATCTACGGTTTCAGTTAAATACATAAGATGTAACTGATTGAAAATGTGGGTTCCTATTTAAAAAACAAAAACATGAATAATTTACAGCCATAAATATCCACTTACAGTCACCTGTCACACTCTTTTTATTTTTTTTATCACCCTTTTAGAACCTGTGAGTCTTTATTGATAGAGGATCGAATTTTAGTATATGAATAAACACTACCCGCAGCTTTAAAGACGCTCGCCAAAAATAGCGAAAAGCAAAACAAGTTAGCAACCTACTTCTAAAATGTTGCCAAGATTTAGCTATTTTTAACGGTCCCCGTGTTTACGTGCGAAGCATAGTGTGCGTGTTTCTTATTTTGAATAAAAAATGCTGTAAAAGTGTTGCGTTTGGCATTTTCATTTCTTTTTTCCGTGAATTTGAAAAGAAAGACAAGTTCAGTTTGGACAAAACCAATTCATGAATTAAAAGCTGAAGCATATTATTTAATTCAATGAAACTTCCGCAGATTCTGCTCATGGATTAACATTCGTTCGCTGAATAGGTGTATTGGCAGTAAACTGATTTGTCATTCAGCTTTATATATTCTTCAAAAAAAAGTAAGTTTTAATTTTTATTAGTCAAGATTTTTGACGCATTATGTTCATTGCTGTATTTTTTAAATTCTCTAAAAAGTCATGATGCAAAACTTTTTCTTTAAATCTTTTCTTCCATGCTTTTTTGAACAGTCGTCCCTCGCTACTTCACGTTGCTACTATACACGAAAAAAAAGTCGCCAAATTTTCGGTTTGGTGGAGTATATCAAAGTAGTTCCACTTTTTCTTGCAATAGAGTAATAAATATGTTTTTTTTTTTTTTTTTGTGAAGTAAGCTCTTCTGGCGGCTCTTGCAATCATAGGCGGATTTAGGCTGAGAATTTCGGGGGTGCAACAAACCGAAGTTTCCGGGGGGGGGGGGGGGTAGGACGAACCGAGGTCCAAGTGGCCACCTTTGCAAATTTTTGAAAATTTACCTCAAAATTGTTGGTTTTCAGCTGATGTGAGAGCAGATTTTGCTGGAACGATGTGCAAGAATTTGAAACAGTTTAAGATTTTTTATAAAGAATAGTCATGTTTTTTTGACTTTATCGGCCAAAGAAAAAGAAATTTTAATGATACATCGAAAATTTCCATTTACCGAGGATAAAATTATAATTTAAATAATGCAATTTTTTGATGTTTGTACTATTTCTTTTCAAACGAAGAAAAATACTTTCATTTTTAACACATAGCAGAGTGATATTTCTTTGCACTGGTCATGTGAGGTGACACACTCGGGTCCCACAATAAGCTACATCAGAGTGTCCCAAAGGGCTGACCGTCGCGGTGCTATCCTGCTGAAACGTAAAAAATATATAAAGGGTAATTCCATAGTGACTAACGTAACATTCAGAGCTGATTTTGTAACTGTTTTTACTTGTAACTTAAAGGATAAAAAATATTGTTTAGGTATGCTGGTGGATTTACAATGTACATGGTATCTATGTATCATTTCTGCAAAGAATTTAAAGCAAAATTACTGACAGTAGACTTTTTTTCACCAAAATAGCAGCGTGACTAATGTAACATTTTTGCAGCCCTGAAAATGAATGCTCATGTTGTGAGGCAAAAATTTCTCAAAGTTAAGCAAGTGCTAAAAATGTGTTGATATGTCTGAAAAATGTGTAAAGTTGGCTTTTAAAAACATAAAACATATTTATTAAATCTTAATTTTTTTTAGTCTTAAGTGTCACTTTTACTCAAGATGGAGTGTGACTAACGTAACCATCGAATAAAAAGCAGTTAACACACTACAAACTCTTTATTATGGCTAATCTCAGTGATAATTACAATACTTTTTCACTTTTTTTTAACTTCTTAGGTGTCGGACGTAAGAATTGCACGAAATTTGCTTTAAAAACAATAAATTTAGCTGGTATACAGTTTTGAAACTGACCAAAATATTTTTTTGCATACTTTCCCATGTATGTAGAATTATTAACTATGACAAGAATTTCTGATAATACATTTTGTTTAAACAAAAAAAAATTTCAATTTATGGTGTCGAACGTATGAGCTGAATCTGAAAACTGAGACTTGCAAAACAAAAATCTAAGATTCAGGTCAATGGCTTAATCTGTAATATTGTAACTACTTTTGTGCCAAAGAACAATGATGAAAGATGAATAACACAGGAAAAAAATTTCAATTTCAGAAGTATTAAGACTTGAAATATGGAATTTGGTATTGGTGTCGGGACGTAAATAAAAGTTTTAATTTTATACGAATATTGAATAATATGGTAACGGACAATACATGAGATATTTTTCGATATTACACTTTAAATATTTTCATTAAACGTAAATTGTCCCCGACTTCCAATTGGGATAGGCAGATTTTTTTTTTTTATATAATATTTTCTTTCAAACACAAAATTTTATCCTGCTTCCTTTGGCCCTTTAAAGTGCAATTCTGCCCTATGCATCACAGAGACTTCATTCTCTTCATGATTTAATTGAGTAAATGCATCCTGGGTATGGGATGGACTGACTCATACAGAACGATAACCCAGTCATTCACTTTAAGATTTGAAATAAAATTCATATCTTCAAATTCATCGTATATATCACTGTAACAATATAACAATCTTAAATGTTTTTGAAGAAGAAGTTTCTGAAATACAAATTTCATTGGTAGAAATTGCTTTTTGAATACTTGGAACTACAAGGATTTTCTCCAAATATTAGAGCAAAGTTGCGGAATCCTGCGTAATTTCTTCAGATGGATTTGTAGTGTACATGCACGTCTTTAATTAATGACGAAGCCACAGATGCATACTCTTGTGATGTACTGATGAACACCTTTCATGCTTTTACATACTTCCAGACAGTTCTTTTTATTGTATACCACCTATGCCGCCGAAAACCCCTTTCCTATGAAATGTTGCGAAAAAATCCTAGATTAATTTCACATCGTCGCACTTCTGTTCAAATAAATAAAAGTTGCAAAATAAATATCTTTGTTAAAATTCCGAACAGGGTCCATCTGAGAAAATTTGAATATTTTGAATACTTGGGTAATTGGCTTTAAAATATAATCAAAAAGGTAACTTACTAATTTATGTACAGTGATTTTAGTGTGATCCAAAGTATCAGAAATTATGGCAAAACTTTAGCAATTTCTTTGGAAATCCATGCCTGAGTGGAAAAAACTATGGTTTGGGCATAAGCCCAATGTGCGCGGATTAAATCTCATTTTGCTGTAAAATTGCAGCATTTTGAGAAAAATTAAGCTGCTTTGTTACAACATTTTCACCATTGAATTCATATTTTTTAACTGCTCAAAAGTCCTAGCTTGCTCTCGTTTAACTTATGTGTGAATTAGAAAATTTTAATTTCTGTTTTACCAGTTCCCCAAAAGCCTCTATAAGTACTAATTAATTGTATTTTTGACATTTTATCATCACCTTTTTGCCACTGAAACTATTGTATTGAGGTAGATTGGATTAATCTATTTCCTGATTTAGAAGAAATATTTAAAAAAAAGAACAACTATTAATAAAGACCTTTTTAATGACTACAGTGCAAAAAAAATAAGATTACTGCAGTCCCTCACCTCTTCTGTAGCAATTTAGAGCAATCCTAGAACAAGGTATTAAATGAAAAAAATTTGGTATCGGGGCTAATACGGTGTCAGACGTAATTTTTTTCTTACGTCCGACACCATGAAAAAACAAAAAACTATTGTTTTGAATTTTGATTGTATTGCACATTTTCAACAGGAACTGATGTTCTTATTTGCAGGTAAAATGTTTTGTAAAATATTCCATCCAATTTTATACAGCAAAAACATTTAGGTAATTTGGTGTCGGACGTAATTTCATCAAAGTGCCTATTATAAATGGGCTTCTATAGAAAAAAAAAGGAACTCAGATTTTATTTTTTATGCTACATTTGTTTTACAGTGTTGTGGCAAGCATCTGAAGAAGCAGTTATAATTTGAAAAATATTGCAATAATAGTTTGAAATACTAAGTTCGACAAGTTATCAAAAAATGAGTTGTGGCAGCGTGTCCATTATACCTTTGTTTAATGTCTTGTAACTCTTAAAGGATTAAACTCTTGTGATAATTTATATTATTTTCTTATACTGCAACTCATAAGCTTTAAAATGATACCTAATTTGTGAGAAAAAAATGGTTTTGAAAAATTGGTAATCAGTTCCCCATTTCTGTGGAATTGCCCAATTACATTTTATTGAATAAAATGAAAAATAATCATTTGAGATACCTACACAAATTCAGTCATAAACATGCTCCATATATATGAGAATATGCTGAAAAAATGTTTCCAACACTTTTATTGAAATTGATAAAACATAAATTAAACTTTTTGAAGATGGCAGTGTAATGCGAACCAACTACTTCCAAATAGTATTGCGAATGAACTTTTGCGTAGCCTAAGAAAGGCACGTATACGTAGCAGATAAAAATACAGATGACGCCTACCTGAAATTATCTCTAACGTCCTTATAGTTGTCTTTCCCGGGACGGCAGGGACCTAATATCGAAATTCTCACATATGTTGAGTAAATCCAGAATAAGTTAGGCTTTAACACCAAAACTTTTAATGTCATAAAACACTACACTCACAAAACATAAAAACATTTAAACACAAACATCTAAATTCACACACCACTAAATTAATTAATGTTCTGGGACTCGAGGTCCTCTCTCTTCGAAATCCAGTTTCGTACTGGCGAGCCTTCTCGCCCGTCCGGGAGAGGGCGCTGCCAGTGAATATGAGAAAGTGCTGCTTTCGCAACTCTCTCCCACCTTGAGTTCTGTCTATTGTCGGAACTCAACAAGTTGGTTGTACTTGAGCTGCTCACTTCGAGGGGGTACAGTCTTTGCACCGGTCGGAGAAGCAGGCCGCTCTCTGTCTTGACTTTTGCAAGTCTCACTATGCCGTCTTGTCCTGGAAATATGTCCACAACTTTAGCTAAAGGCCAGTTAATTCGTTTCTTGTTATCATCCTCCACGAGCACTATGTCTCCTACCCTCAGTTGTTCGCCTTTGGATTTTTTCAAGGCGTACTGCCGCAACTGACCCAGATATTCACTACGAAATCTAACTCTCAGGTCTCCTCGTAGACGTTGTCTGTATTTCGCTCTACGGCCTAGCTGTTTGGAAACCACCTCATCAAGGTCGGGTACTCCAGACGAAGGTAGTTCTTGGAGAAACATAAGAGGAGTCAGCGGTTTGGGATCATCAATGGGTCATTCCATGTCAAATCATCACACTGTTTAGGACGGCCCGTCACAGATTTGTATGAAACTTGGTACATGAAGAGATTTAACCTAGTTATGAACAAAAACCATAGAAAAAAAATTTTCTTTCACTTCATTCGAAAGCTATTAATTATTAATTATTCAAATTTTCATTAAAAAATGCCACACTTTGATCCGGTTAATGCTCATTTTTTCAGAAACCATAAAAGATACAAGCTTGAGTTTGGTCTTGTTTTAAAGCTCTTTAAATGTGCTTTAATTTGATGTGCAACTTGATAATGTTAAAAAATATTAAATTTTAAATTTAATTAAATTTAATTTTAAAATTTAAATTTCTCAAAAACGGACAATTTTAAAATTCCGAAAAAATTCCCAAAATTACTTTGTATTATCCTTTCACATCTCACCAAATTTCAGAATGGGATCTTGATGGGATCAGATGATACAGGGAGGATAAGTTTCACATATCTGAGAAAAATTGGAGTATTGTGCTGAATAATTAATTTTTTTATCTATAAAAAAAGATGAAATATTTCCATAAGGGGTAAAATATTATAATTAAATACTTTTTATAATCTTAACTAGAGAATGGGTTGAACAAAGTTTTGTATATCTCAGGTGGGGCAGCCGTACAGTTTAAAAATAAAAAGAATTTTTGAAATCTATGCTAATATGAAAGAGAATCGTGGCATTTTTCAGCCACTGCTCATGGTAAAGGCCCATGTGATGGCATAGCTGGTACGCTCAAAAGGCAGCTAAGGCAATTCCTCAAAGGCCATTATAAATCAAATTACGACGCCTATGCAACTGTACCAATACCAGTGGGCCAGTGTTAGAAATAAGAATTTAAATTTAGGCGTCAAAATAAACAACCTAAGTATCAGTCTTAATGAATATTTGAGAAAAAAAAATTAACAAATAAAAATGCTGTACTTCTGATAGCGTATTCAAAAAGATCGGTGAAATACGCATACAAAAAAGTGATTTTTTTTAAAGACAAAATTTGTTGCATATTTAGTAACTTTCCAAATTTATCTTTCGGGTCTAAGTCCCAATGAGTTCGGGGGGGGGGGGGAGCTTAATGTGCTGCAAAATTTCAGGCGTGAAATTTAGCGCCTAGAGTTTAAAATCAGGGCGTCAACTCAAAATTTTTGGTCCCAAAATGCGACTGACGACGACTTATTTCTAACACTACAATGGACAAAATCTTAAGTTTTCAAAGACCATAAACTTCAGTGACGCCACTCAAGTGGTATACTTTGAAAATACAGAATCTATCTCTCATTGTATTTCGAGCAAGCAGCGTCAATACAAGATACCCAAAAGCTGCATGCTTTTATTCCCTTTAGCCTGGGTGAGTGCCAAAACATTTTATTTTTTTCCATCATCAACCGAATATTCTGTTATCTTAACTGAAGAAAAGGTTGAACTAAAAGACTGAAATAGATACAGTATAACTTCGATTTAACGATACCCGATTTAACGATTTCCTCAATTTAACGATAGATTTCACTGGTCCCGATTCGTATGCCTTGAATTTAATGTTACTCTTCATCAATTTAACGATAGCTTTCCTCGATTTAACGATGATATCGGGCATGGACAAATTATCTCTCATCAAAAATACAGTAGTATCTATTTTTAAAAAAAATTCTATAACTATTTTACTAGCAAAAGCACTAAAAACTATTTTATTAGTATGTCCCGATAGTAAGAAGATTCATCCCTTAGTAACTTCCAAACTTCTAGCATTCCAAACAAAAATTTTTTAGTCCTTGAAAGGAGAGTGATCAATCGAGAAAATCCAAAACAAGTGAAACTGTTTTTCTAAATCCGAGAAAACAACACAAACATCAATGAAATACTTTTTAAAATAATATAAATGCATGGTTTTCTTAAAGAAGCAAAAGATCTTGTGTAAGCATTCACTTAATTATCAATATTTTAAGCCGTTTAGCTTATATTTTTGCTTTCCCGATTTAACGATATCCTCGACTTAACGATAATTTTTCACAGTCCCTAGGCAATCGTTAAATCGAAGTTATACTGTATGTGATTTCCATATATGATAAAAATGGTGTTTAAGTTATGTTTTGGTCAAAAAATGAAGACAAAAACGTGAAAGTCACTTTCCTCCACTCATTCCTACCACGACCTTTTCCTTCATTTTCATATACATCAGTACCTGATATGCTTTGGATACCTTGTTTCTACCCGGGAATTATTTGCAAAGTAAAACCCATTACACGAACGGGTGGGACATATACTCTACTAGCTGAAGAAAAGAATAAGATTGGAAAGATTTTACAGCTTGGAGACTAAAACATCGAAAAAACGTATGATATGGTTGACGTTTTCTTTTACTAAAAATGAGTTTATCTCTGAATTTTTGAGTTTTTAAAAATTTTTTATTATATTAATTTCATTTAAACTTTATGTAACTCATTGGACGTGTTTACATAACTATTAGCAGTTTATTTTTCGTTCCCTGCGCTATTTTTTTTAGTTTTTTTCATATGCACGAAACTTGTCCTCCTTGTATCATTTGATCCCATCAAGATCCCATTCTAAAACTTGGTGAGATGTGAGAAGATAATATTAAGTAATTTTGTAAATTTTTTCAAATTTGAAAAATTTAAGTAAAAAAAAACATATAATTAAATTTTAAATTACCATGAGCAGTGGCTGAAAAATGCCGCAATTCTCTTTCATATTAGCATTGATTTAAAAATTTCTTTTTTTTTTTATACTGTACGGCTGCCCCATCTGAGATATACATATCTTTGTTCAACCCATTCTCTAGTTTAGATTATAAAAAGTATTTAATTATAATATTTTACCCCTTATGGAAACATTTCATCTTTTTTTATAGATAAAAAAACTTATTATTCAGCACAATACTCCAATTTTTCTCAGATATGTGAAACTTATCCTCCCTATATCATCTGATCCCATCAAGATCCCATTCTAAAACTTGGTGAGATGTGAAAGGATAATACAAAGTAATTTTGGGAATTTTTTCAGAATTTTAAAATTGTCCGTTTTTGAGAAATTTAAATTTTAAAATTAAATTTAATTAAATTTCAAATTTAATATTTTCTAACATCATCAAGTTGCACATCAAATTAAAGCACATTTAAAGAGCTTTAAAACAAGACCAAATTCAAGCTTGTATCTTTAATGGTTTCTGAGAAAATGAGCATTAACCGGCTCAAAGTGTGGCATTTTTTAATGAAAATTTGAATAATTAATAATTAATAACTTTCGAATGAAGTGAAAGAAAATTTTTTTTCTATGGTTTTTGTTCATAACTAGGTTAAATCTCTTCATGTACCAAGTTTCATACAAATCTGTGACGGGCCGTCCTAAAATTGTACCAAATTGTGTTGATTTGACGTGGAATGACCCCAATATCTTCGGAAACGTAGGTGATTGGACGTGAATTTATGATCTGCTCACAATCGCATAAAATAGTAGCGAGTTCTTCGTAATTCAAAGATGCGCGTCCTAAACTTCTCCTTAGAAGTTGTTTCACCATTCTTACGAGCCTCTCCCACCATCCGCCCCACCACGGCGCGGAAGGAGGATTGAGTTTCCAGCGTATTTTCTGATCAGCTGCTTTTGCAGCAATGGTATTCCAGTCTATCCTTGAGAGAACGCTACGTGTCCGTATAAAGTTTGAGCCATTGTCTGAATAAACAACATATGGCCTCCCTCTTCTCGAGATAGACTGCATAAATGCTTCTGTTGACAATGATGTAACCAGTTCAAGGTGTATGGCGCGGTAAATGGCACATGTAAATAGAACTATCCACGCTTTGGAGCCATCCTTGAGATAGAGAGGTCCCGCGAGATCACACCCAGTGACCTCAAACACGGCCGCCTCTCGAACTCGGTCTTCGGGTGGAACCCCTGCTTCCACTTCCAAATTAGGCCGATCAAATCTTTGACACTTGATGCATTTTCTTATGACGTTGCGAATTGTTTTCCTGGACTTTAAAATCCACAAAGTTTCTCTTAGTTCAGCCATTAGCACTGTAACTCCAGCATGATGCATTTCTATATGATTCTCAAAAATTAAATGTTGCACTACAGGATGATTCGAAGGCAGTATGATAGGGTAGCAAAAGTCTACTTTGTCCTCTCGCTGAGCTACGTTTGACTTCGCTCTCAAAAGTCCTTTGTCATCTTCTATAGGTCTTAAAGTGCGAATGCTTGGGTCTGTTACCCCGTAAAGGAATCTTCTTGGATCAACCGATAAAGTGCTTTTTCAGCTTTTTCCATCTCGATGACTGAAAGATTTGGGGATTTGTTCTTTTCCAATTTACTTGCGTTTCTGCAAAATCGGAATATCCAAGCAATCATTTGAATTATCTTCTTGACAGAAGAAAAATACCTATAGTACCAACCTGTCAGCACGTGCATATATACCTAACCAGGCCCGTCGAGAGGGGGGGGGGCAAGCCTATGCATTGCATAGGGGCCCGTGAGACGTCAGGGGGACCGCGAAGCGGGCCTAAAAAGTTAATACCAAACAAAAAATGTATGTTTTTTTTTTTTTTTTAATGGGTTAGCCATTTAGGGTCTAAAACTACTTGCAAATGTTCAACGCTCCACATTAAAAATGAGAAATTTCATTAGTTCCTTTTCTCAGCCCCTAATTGTCGGCACATGTCACATGAATTAGAGCTTCTTTTTAAAAGGGGCGAAACACATACTCTTTTCCCTGGCTTTTCGACTTTTCTTGGAACTGGGCTTGAAAAGTTTTGACCTTGGTGTGTGTGATCTTGCAGGCCTGGACTGACCAGGGCGGTTTGTGGGCCATTTGCGAAGGGCCCCCGTGCAGGAAGGGCCCCCAAATGAGAGAGATTGAAAAAAAATCGTGGCTTTTTTTTCCGGTTTGCAGATTTTGATTTTTTTTATCTTTTCTTTCTTTTTCTATTGATTGGCTTCATTATACTTTTTCCCAAAATGCTTCACATCAATATTGCTTATTTCACATTTGTAGCATCCAGTACTTGAATAAAGCAAGGTGGGGCCCCGGAGAAACATTACTTTTAGGGCCCCCTAGCCCAGGGTTTCCATCTCAATAAAATTGACTCGTGAACGTACACTCTCAAAAATTTCTTCTTAAATTGACGGAAATTTTCTTGGCAGCAGTGCTGCCGGAAGATTAACGATATTTGACGGATTTCCGTTTCTATTTTTTCTGTCAAATGATGAAACTTCTGTCTTTATTTCTTCCGTTACAAGAGGGAAGTGTTCCGTTATTTGACGAATTTCCGTTTCGTTCTTTCTCCTGTTAATTGAAGAAATTTCCGTCGTCATTTTTTTCGTTATGTTAGGGTAATTTTCCGTTATTTAAAGAAACGTCCGTTATGGTTGTTTCTGTTACACAAATGATTTGTTTCGTCATTTAAAAAAATGTCCGTTACGATCGTTTCCGTTAGATGTAGGAAATTTTGAGTTTTTCGAAGAAACTCGTTATTTTTGTTCCTCTTAAATGATGGATTTCTTTTATTTCTTTCTTCAGCCCTTAAAAAAAAGAAAATTTTTGTACAGACTGAAGCAGGGTTAATCGGTCTAGACCAAATCGTTTTTTTTTTTTCAAACTGTGTGTTTTTTCAATGTAATGTTAAGCTTGCTAAATAGTTTTATTTTTGTATTCATGCAACTTTTTTATTCAATTTATATTACCATTCATTCACCATTCATTCATATTACCTATTAGGCACATAAATATACAAGGTAGACACAAGTTAAGTCTTTCTAAAATCACATGGGGGTAAAATCCAAGTATTTATTTCTTCATTATTTTTTTTCAGCAGTTGTACATTTCAAAATACCCAAAAAGTAAATTTCAATCAAAACTTCATTTTACTACCCAATTTGCTTACTTACTTAAGATGAATAGAGATAAATAATGTATCATTGAGGAAATGCACGTTGTATATTAATCTTAAGTCTGGAGAATATTTAAATAACAAGAGAAAAAAAAATAATAGAAGAAATCCAAAACATTTAGAGTAGGCATGAAATGGCTCCAGTAATTGCACACTTTGTCATATGTGCTTTTATCCACAATACAATCAGAGCAAGAAAAGATACATCAAACTTTAAAAACAATATATCAATGATTCTGTGCTCTTATAAGATTTAATGCCTGAGTTTCACCTTGCAGAGAACTTTTTAAATCCCAGTATAATATTCCCCTGTATGAATTATGGAAGAATAAATATACATTAATTTTTATAACGAAATTCTTATTATTGACATGTGTTAAAAAATATTTTAAAAGTTATGTAATGTATATAACACTTGTGTTTGTAAATACTAAGAAATACTTTTTATGATTAAGAATGCATGATTTCAAGTTTTCTTACATTAATTTATTAATGGTAGTAGGCTATAATTATGAAGAAATAAATGTGCAAGATTTTATAATTAATTATGTCTTACACTTATTGCAATATATCGCTTGAATTGCTCATTCACAACAAGGTTTTTTTTTTTATATGTATTAATTTCTTAATTGTTAAAAGATTTTCAAACAAAATGTCCTTCATAGAAATGAAACTGCATATTTTAACGCTTAATAATTAAATTAAATGTAAAATTATTAAGTCCAAACTAGAATCTAATTCACATGAATTTTAGCATTCGTTGACAATAAATTAATAACGTCTTGATGTCTCGGAAAAAAAATTGCTCTCATTACGATTGGGGCTTAAACCGGTTTTTTAACAACCCTGAATTGAAGAAAACTATTTTATAAATACTAATATAACTATATTTTATAAAATATATTTAGAAAAATCCTAGGAGAAAACCAGAAATTTGTATTTGAAAGCAACCTACAACCTTTTTCAAACAATTATTCACTTAAATAGAAATTTTTTAAGATATTAAAAAGTATTCTCGAATTTATATTTAACCTATTTCTTTTTTCACGATCATATTCTGAAATGCCTTCAAGTCAAAAATTTTGTTAGCTGCAACCAGCTCAGGACTTAAGAATCAGGACTTTTATCAGGACCCAAAAAAAATATGTTATTAAACCCATATGATTCACCAACAAAAAGCTGTGCTTTTAGTAACTTCTTATAAGTAGAAGAAGATTAACATCTGTTTTAAACCACGTAGTAAACAAGTACAGTAAGAGAATGTAGAATTTTATTTTTACAGGCATTTATACATACAGGTAATATTACTACAACTTTCTTCTTTTCGACTCATGGTTCCTCTTTCTGGTTTTATTTCTACAAAGGCACTAAAAGAAAAGAAAAATAAAAGAAAATTATAACAAGACAATAAAAACTTAACTGAGCAGGGTGCTGCACTATGCCTGATGCTTGGTTAATGAATCCTCGCCTTTTACTTGTAACTTAAGTTCATTAAAAGTGAGCATTCTTTTTTTGAAAATAATTGCTTCAAAAATTATTCTATTTTCAAGTGACTTAAAAAAATGCTGTTTACAAAATGCGATTTTCTCAGCAGCACTCTGCTCTTTTTTTGACTTTTGAAAAGCTCCCACATATATACTGTCGGCCCCGCCTAAACAAATACTGTGGGTTCCAAGAAAAATTATTCAATTAAACGGGGATCTTTAACATTGCGTCTATGGCATGGGTTCCGGGATGCTTTATTCATATAAGCGGGTTATTTGTTTATCCGTTACCCGATTAAGCGGGGACGATTAGTACATGACTCATTTATGAAAGGATTTTAAATATTTTGATCACTTTGTGTGACAGAGTGGACAAACAAGCCTTTAAAAATATCCTTATAATCACAAAGAAAAGTTAGAATCACAGAACAAGCATAAAGTGGAATAAACAGCCTAAAACTGTAAGTCTGTCTGCAATTTCAAGAAAAAATCTATTTTTTTCATCATAAAATCGACTGTAACAGAGTGGACATTCAACAGTTCAAATTAACTACCATAAGACAAAAATTAGGCTCATCCTGGTTGTTGACCTAATAACATAATGTAGCAAGCTAATCACGACAGTTATGCTACCTATATTTTAAAAAAATATATCAGATTGAATGCAATTATTTTATTTCCAAAAGGCTTGTGCTAATTAGCAACATCGAAAATCTAGGGACATGGATGAATAATAGTGTTTTTTGGGATTTTTTTTTTTTTTTTCATTTGCGTAATTATCTGCAGAAATGGTGTCAGAAGCATCTTTTGTGCTGTGCAGTCAGGGTGTAATAAAATCAATGATTATTTAAAAAAAAATCAGATTTTTTTTATTTAAATCGGATTTTTTTTTATTTAAAAAAAATTGGAAACTTCAGTTATTAATTAATTTACATTTATGAACGACTTACCTTTAAGTTTTTAAAAATACAAAAACACCTTTGAAGTAAAGCTTCACCAAAAACTGTGATGTAAAACCAGATTCAATGCAAATACATATGATTCAAATCACTTTTAATATCAACAAAATTATGAAACACTATACAGAAAAATTAAAGAAAAGAAAGACAAGAAAAGAAAGAAAGAAAGAAAAGAAGACTTCTCATTTTATTAAAATTTCAAGAAAGCATTACATGAAATTTTAATAAAATGAGAAGTACAATGAAAAAATTATCTGCAAAAATTTTAAAATTAAATGTAACTTTTTCAGCTGTAATGAAAATAAAAAAAACGAAAGAAATTAAGAAATTCAATAACTGTTAAAGTGTAGAGATGGAAAATAACCAGCTGATGATGTTTTTTTTTTTTTTTTTGGTAAGATATGTACAGGGCTCGCAGTTGACTTTTTAAGAATTTTAGGGGAATTTTAGGAACATTTTTCTAAAATTCAATTTTTTTCCACTGATAAGGACTGCCGCCCCCCCCCCCCCAACTTGCAATGCAAAGGCATAGAAAATTCATCTTCTGTCTGGTTGTTTTTGTTTTTTCTTTTACTGAATGTATATCACACACATCCTATTATGTCCCTCCCGCCTCAATTCACTTTTTTCAACACCTGCCCTGCAGCTGCATGTATTTTCTTTAGTTCACATATTAGACAAAACAAATAGCACTATTTATGCATACATATTATTTTGACTGTAACCTTCCACCATCTGTGGAGGGAGGATGAGTAGGATTAATGCAATAGCATTCATCAAAAAGAAAATAAAAAAGAAAGAAAGAAATATATTTCATATTATTTCTTACTTGGGACAATCTAGCTCTATATTTGTCTCTAAAAGAGTTAAAATCTTTAGACTATTTTAGCATAGCTGAATCCGTAAATGCATCAAATAACTCACAACAGTGCATTTATTTCTAATTCTGAGTTGAAATCTTTGGGAAAATTTTATTGTTACAGATACTTAACAATTAGAAGGCCAGTAAAATTGAGTTCAGGCTCTATTAGATAAAAAGTACTAAAAATCACATACAACATTACATTACTTTTTTCCTAATTAGTTTATCGAACAAAGAACGATTACGTGTACATTATCAGACAAAAACTACATATGCATACTAAGTTTCATGTTTCTAGGCCTTGTTTTTGCAAGACTCGCTCACCAAAGACAAATATATCTACATGTACAGATTCCTTATTCCATTCAAAGTGACACGCATTAAGACAATAGCGATATGAATGGAATAATATAAATATAACATGAAATTTTCATGAAGTCTAAAAAAATATTAGTTTTGAAAAGAAGACAGTCTTGAATTAGAAATGAAAAAAAAAAAAAAAGAAAAATTCAGTGATACCAATTGTTCAATTTTATAACAAATCTATAATTAAACTAAATATTATCTTTTAACAGGTTCATTTTACAAATTATTTCAAGTGACATAAACATTTTTTCTTTGGTAGTTCGGGGTAGGAATCTGAATCGACTAGCACACGAATTTGCACAATCATTTTTCAACAAAGCTAACTTTAAAAAATATAGATATATTTATTATACATTTATGCATATACATACGAAAATAACAACTGAATGCGTACTAATAAAATAAGGGATTGTCTGTTTTTGACGCATATGGTTGTCATTTTAATTCCACGAATGAGTAAGAATCAGCATTTTTATTTATTTACTTTCAAAGTTCAACTTGTTCTCAACCACGATATGCCTTCCAAAACGATTATTTAGGTTTAATTATTGAACATACTTAAGAATTGACTAATCAAAGTAAGCTTTTTAAGATTTCCATAAGCCCTGATAAGTTCCCGCTGATTTAAATAAGAATTTTCTTTTGGAATTTAGATTCAAACATGGCGCCTTTTACCCATTCGTAGAACAAAGAAACTGTGAACATTCCATGAATTTATATTTTTTTCAAGCTGCCATTAAAAAATGTCTTTAAGTTAGCAGAACGATTAAATAATTTTTGGAATCCAATTCTGAAATTAAGTACTTACCCATATTTCATTATGATTTTTTCCCTTTCCTTTCCGACTGATTTTCGTAACTTGCTTGTTCTTCGGTGGCGCTGATATCGTGATTCATTTCGGGAAAAAGCGGGACTGCGCATGCGTGAATGCGGAAGTTAGAAGAAATAACGGAAGTTTTCGGTTTTAAGGGAAACAGAAATTTTTCGTTAAAAAATGAATGAAAATGTAGTGTATAAAGAGGGTTTTTTCTGAGAGTGTAGTGTTTCATTGATTTCCATTCTCTATTATAAGTATGTGACTGATTTATCCGTTCTTCTTTGGGAGAGGGGAGCTTATTTAGTGTCAGGGCCCCCATATCAATCCGTGAACCCCAGGATAAGATATTGTAATGGGCTCTCTTGCCCCTACAATCAGACCCGGACTGGCAAGGTCGGGAAGTCGGCGATCGCCGAGGGCCCCCGAGCAGTGAAGGGCCCCCGAACGAGTACAAAAACAAAATGTGCGGCTGGTCCAATGGTCATAAGGTTCAAGGAACATAAGGTCCGACAGGCAGACGAGGAGAAATAGATATTGTGGCGTTTTCTTTTTTTTCTTTTAATTTGATTTCTTTGTAGGGCCCCCCTCCCCTACAATTGGTTTTTCCATCTCCCTGAAATACACTCGTAAAATTTGTATTTCAGTGAACTCTATTATTGGCATATGATTTATCTGTTCATTTCTTTCTCATTGGGGGAGAGGGTATTACGTGGTATTAGGGGTCCCCGCACATCAATCAGTGAATTCGTGGGCCCCGGGCCAGATAAACGGGGATACCAAGGGAACCAGACCGGGAACCAGATAAACCCGGATAACCGGGAACCAGATAAACAGATATAACGGGGCCCACCAACAACACCCCCCCCTTTCCCCATCAAATTATTGACGTTTGGACAGATATTTGGAATTTTGAAAAATTATTATTTCGCTTTATTCTAAATTTTTAATCATTTCATCTAACGGCACAATGCGGGGCCTTAAGTGGATGGCAAGAAGGCCGCATCCAGAGGAGAGCCACCCCCCCCCCCCCGTGCAAACGCAAAGTTTCTATTTTGTAACGCAAAATAGGAAAACTATTTCTTTTTCAACTTTCTAATAACTGAATAAAAAAAAAACTTTATTTTGTAACTGTTAAACAAGTGCAAATTTGAAGAACCACTGAAAAATTTTGCAATTCAAAATCTCAGCTGCAAAACATATTTGAACACTTATATGCATTTCCAGCTAGCTTCCTTTCCCACAGGGCCGGTCATAGGGACAAGCGACACAGTCTGTCGCTTGGGGCGCATAGCCGAGGAAGGCACCGCGTGCAGCAAGGGAACATAAATTAAAAAATAATAAATAAATAAAATGAAATGGGGAAAAATTTAACTGTCTTTTTTGTTTTATTATCTTAACAAGAGCCCTGAAAACACTTGGGAACAAAAATGGGCAACTTATGGGAGAACTACGAAAAAGAAAAAAAAAATGAACGTTAGCTGGACCCCATTCATTAAGAGCTAATAATCTCCTCCAGGTGCGACGGTCTGCAGCGAAAAACGTACTCAAACAGGCCACCCCATTTGACAAAAGACGAGTACATTCAACACACAATTTATTAGGCTCTTTGTCGGTTCCACAGATAATTCTTTTCGTCCATTTGTTACCTTTTTCTTCTCATTTCGCCCGTAGGTTGATTATCTCCGACAACACAAAATTCACTCCACAAGCATTTTGAAAATGTCCTCCATGTGACAATCGTAGTCGAATTTCTCTGAGAAACAGATAACGTTGAAGACTCAATCCGCTATCGTTATGTTAATGGGTTTGCTCCCTCAAACCAAAAAGGGGATGTCCATCATAAAACATGTTCCATTCACCAGAAAGGAGCAATTTGAATCTATTTCCTGTTCAGAGTTTAGTTTCGGTGTACATCAGTGGTTAGAAGAATAGGGATTTGCCCTTTGCTGCGGACTCTAGCTGGAAGCTAATCCATGGGCCCATGGGGAATTTGTGTGTGGTCTGAAACTTATGATGCCTTGTCAGCTGAGGGTTCCAATGGTATCTGGACATTTCTGTCCAGCGTTTGTGGACCTGGTCTTCAGTAGAAACTGCGTAGCGAAATGGTCGGATTAAAAAATAATGACAAAAATTCACAAAATGTACGAAGGAAGGATGAACCAATTTAATCCGTTAATTAGCTTATTCGTCATTGCCTGATAAGCAGGTTAGAGTACGAGACAAACAACAACGTAAGTACCAATTTATGTTTTAAAAATACACACTGGATTCTTTTTGAGCCCAATGAAGATTTTTTTTCCATCATTAAATACATTTTTCTAAATGCTATGCTTTTATTTAAATTTCAAAAGCACAATTTTCAATCATGGATCCTTCATAGCAGAAGTTCTTTTCTCTAGCAGAAGAAACTTTAGAACGTGTTTTTTTTTTTGAAAAATGAACGGTTTAGAAATATGGATCAGAAGTTAAAAGCAAAAATTTGCATTATATCATATATTTGAATCGTATTAATATTTTAGGAGTATTTTTTGTCATTGTTTCTTTAATTATTTTTGTTCAGTTTTAAAATGTTCATAAATTATATTACTTGATCTTGTTTAAGTTGCAGCTTTTAGAGTGAGGTTGATTGAAGTTTCATTTTAAAAGTTATAAGGATCGAAACAGTCCTTACCCTTACGTGTGTATATTCTGCTTTATCAAAATTGGCAATTTCAAATTAATTGGCAATGTATTTCTGCCGAATAATGCTAAAACTAAGGCCTCTGAGGGGTATTTTTATATCTCCTTCCCATTGTTGTACTTCAGCTCCCTATCGTTACGTTTCTTTACTTCAGTAATTCAATTTAACTTCAAAATAAATAAATAAATAAATAAATAAATGAATAAGTTAACGGTTGCAAAGCTCAATGAATTAAAATATATTTTGACATGCATTTTTCTTCATGTGTGTGTTTGGAAACAGTTGTATAAACTTCACTATTCTTATGGGGCAAATTTGTCCTGGTGACCGAATTACTTCCTTTTACGTAGTAAAGGAAGTATTGTGATCGCGAAAAAAAAATCACTCAAATTTGAGTCTAAATTTTGATTTTGCTCACCCCCGAATGAAAATTCCTTAGTTTTTTTGACCTGTCAGCACGTGTATATGTACCTAGCAACATATAAGCAGCCGAAAAATTTTTTTCAACCACCCCCGAGTTAATTACGACGAGTTTTCTCGTGACGTCTGTATGTACGTGTGTGCGTATGTGGGTCGCATAACTCAAAAACTATATGCCGTAGAAGCTTCTAGCTTGGTATGTAGGCTCTGAGGATGGTCTAGTTGTGCACCTCCCCTTGTGGTTGCATTTGAATGTTCCCAAGGGGGTGTTTTACCCCTTTTTTGGGGTAAATCAGTGTTAATTTCAATGCAGACTCAAGTGATATGAATTGGCGCGACCACTTGGCGATATGTCGCCAAGCTTTTGGTCGCCGTTTGACGCCAACTTGGCGACATATCGCCAAGTTGGCGACAAATTTGGCGAAAAAAATATTTTTCGAATTTGTGTTCAACTTGGCGCTATTGGCGATAT
The DNA here is from genome assembly GCA_038373865.1 of Uloborus plumipes. Classification (NCBI taxonomy): domain Eukaryota; kingdom Metazoa; phylum Arthropoda; class Arachnida; order Araneae; family Uloboridae; genus Uloborus; species Uloborus plumipes. The sequence continues at coordinate 80,009 of JAXGGA010001020.1, forward strand.
TTTGCGAAAAATTCACTGATTGATATTAAAATCAGCAATATTTAGAAAATTAACCATTGCAAAATATTTTTTGCATTGTTTCGTGGCAGATTAGGGGAGTAAATATTTGAATTGTTACCTTGCTCACTCCAAGCACTTTTTTTAACACTTAAGGCAACTACTAAGAAATTTACACGTAAAAGGAAGTAGTGTGGGGTCCATACCAGATTTTTATATATTACCATCTCTTTATTCTGGTAAAAAATTATTATCAGGAAAAATATAAATTTGCAATTTATAAATTGTCTTAATGTAATCGGTCTTGTTAAAATAATAAAATTCGCAAATATTATATTCTTATAAAATTTAACCTTTTTCATACCTAATGCATGGATAAAACTTTTGTTTCAATGAGAGCAAGATTGCAAAGGGTTGTGCAAATCATAAAATGCGTTTCTCATCGCAGGGGGTATTAACTATATATAATGTATATAACATATGCAATGCTCATTCGCGACAACAGTGTCATAGCTAAGAATTATGATTTTTGATTCACTAATATTATAAAATGATTGCAACTAATATATAATCTTAACTGGAGGATTTATTTATTTATTTTGCGTGTGTGTGTATGACCATTTTATAATAATATTTTATGTCACATTTTTTAAAGTATACTGAAGTGTAATTATTGCCACTAAAACCATGAAATTAAAATAATGAACATAAATATAAAAAATATTGAAATTATTCAAAGTATAAAAAGATAAGTCATACTTAAAAATAAATCATAGGCGTTTAATCTCACTCATAAGCAATGTTTTAAAAATCAGTAAACACACAATTTTTTCATCTTTAACATACTTAATGATTAAAACTAATATCAGCATTGAAGTGTAAAGCATAAACTTAAGATTAAATTATGTGTGAAAATATTAAAAAAAAAAAAGTCACCAGAGTGCTGTTATCGCAAATGAGATTGTTATTGCAAATATATATTAAATAATAACTAAAGCACAGTTGCAAATTTCCTCTTCTTTTGCAAAATTTCCTTTTCTTTCGCTAATGAAAGAAAAAGGGGAGAAAATAAAAAATCATGCAACTGTTTAAAGCAGTGGATCCCAACCTGGAGCAATCGCCCCCAAAGGGGCGATTTAACTGCTCAAAGGGGAAGTAAGGGGGCAATGGGTTGTATTGAAGAGAAAACAGTAGTAATAAAAGGGTAGCGAAAAACGAAATTGCAAACCTGTACGAAACCGGTTGCTCAAAGTTCAAACAATTAATCACAAGTTAAGAAAGAAACAAATTAAAGTTCAAGAGGTTCCTCCTTGCACCTCGGATGAACCTTAGGTATTTTGTCATTTATTGTCCATTTTATGAATTTTCAGATTTTCAGCTTATTTTCCTTCAAATTTTTGGTTTCAATGATTTCAATTCCCGAGATTCCAAGGTAGAAAAGAATATAATTTCTTGAAAAATGTACCTCTGTTTTTTAAAAAGTACGTCAATGATCTTAGTTTAATGTTACCCTTCAAATGCTATATCAGTTCGCTTTGTGAAAGAAAAAAATAAAGGTATTTTATTCATTAATTAAAATTTTTAGTTTAAAATTCATTGGTTATAATTGCTTTATTGCGTACATTTTACTTCAAATTAAAGTTACGTATTTATATTTTTAATAATATCGCGATGTTCACTTGCGCCAACTTATGGTTTTTTTCGAGGAAGAAAAGGGGGGAGGGGGCGCGATAGGTGACAATCAGCATCTTGAAGGGGGCGATGAGCTCAAAAAGGTTGGGAAACACTGGTTTAGAGGGCCCTGAGTATAGAGTCCTGTTAAGCCGAAAAGTATGTGTTAGTAATTTGATACTACTGTTCTCGTCCGGGGTAGAACAGCTTCATTTGTAGCTATCATTGACAGCTGATGAAAGGGAAAATTGATGACCCATCCTAAAAATCAGGAGGGACGGTCTGGTCATATGCGCCTGAGGTTGCAAAGCACTTACATCAGGGCTCAATTTATGACTCTCTTAACGAGCAAGAAGCAGCTTGCTGTCTTTCTGAAGCTTGTATTGAACCAGGACCCCCAAGACAAAGAACACGCTCCTTCCCTGAAGTGCTTATTCCCGGGGGCCCAGATAGAATCCTTATCTTTTTCCCATAACATTGTAGAAACGCAACTAAGAAGCTTTCACTTTCAGCAAGTCTGGATTACACGATTACAAGGCCAAATTACGATTATTTAAAGTTAGATTACAATTACGATTACGCAAGAAATGCTTGATTAAAATTACGATTACACGATTACGAGAGTCTCATTTCCAAATTTTGATTATGATTATGATTACAAAAAATTGTAATCGATTACACAGATTACGATTACGTAATCGGCGATTACTCCAAGCCTGCTTAATGGCATAATTTATATTATTATAAGAAATAATTTTTAAGAAATAATGAGAGGTTTATCTTGCGAACTTTAAATTATCCCTCAATATGTTGATCTATGCATTTGTTCCCTAAATTTCCTATACTTGTGCCACATGCATTTTCAATTTCTTATCAGAATATTTTTAATTGCAGTAAATATGGCTCGAAGAATCTGATCTTGCAGCTAAAGGGCTATTTATCGAATTGTTTTGGAGGGGCACAGGTACATATTCCAAGAGGTGGGGGGGAGTTCAACAATATTTGAAGGGGTGTGCCCCAGCTCTGGGAGGGGGCAACACCGCGTTGAAGTAGTGCCCCTTTCAGACACCAGCACCCTGCCCTTTTTTTCCTCTAGAGTGAACACTATTCATATCAACCAAGTTTTGTAACAATAGATTTCATATTTAATCATTTGGGACAAATCGCTTTAAATTCGACTACTTATTAATATTTCATACTTACTCCTGAGAAGCCTTGGTTCAAAATTTTCATCATGATTACTATTAATATTGCTGTTGCGAGGCAACAAATATTTGCAACAATGTATTGAAAATTTAATCACTTAATGGGGAAATGACACGAAATTTGCTGTTTTCCATAATAACTTTCTTTCTAGTGAACAAATATCGTCATATGAGTACATGGTACCTAAGTTACACCATCTCCTATTGATTAAAAAAAAAATCGCCCAAATCGTTTCAGTAGATCAGATGTTATGTGCGAACAAACAAAAAAAAAGTACACGCTTTGAACTGATAACCTCCTCCTTTGTTGAAGTCGGTTAAAAAGCATGCATGTTTAACTCTTTAAGATAGTCCAGGATGCAAATAATTTAAAGAAAGAAAATTTCCTCGACATTTTACTTTTTTTTTTACATACCTAATATTTATGAAAAGTAAAACAAAGTTACCAACAGGAGCGCCCCGAAGGGAGGTCACTCGGACCTCCCAAAAGTTTTTTTCATTCGGCACATTCGGGCTGACGATTCGGCAAATTTAGAGATGCAATATATTTTGTGACATCTCGGGCACAGCACTAATGTTCCAAAATGCAACTCCCAGTATTACTCGTGGTAATATTCTGTTGAGTGCATCATACTGTTATCCCGAATATATGTCAGGAAAGATTTATTTCTGCTTCATCTCTTTGTCAAATCCGAATCTATCTCGGGAAAAGTTAATTTGCGTTCAAAGTAATAGACGGAATAACTTGACAATTAAAAGGTTAATGAAAAAGGTGCCAGAAAAATAGCACTAAGAGTCACACGGGAAAAAGTTGCGTTCAAAAAAATTTGAAAAATCCGCAATGAATATTTCAATAACTCTCTCGACTATAGTTAACAAAACAGCTTTAGAACTTGGAGCCTGCTAGATTTACTGTCATCGGTGACACCGACTGCTTCAAACGGCCCAAGCATTGATTCGACCGAACTTTGCTCCTTTTTCACATTTGTGTTTTGTTGGGATATCATGCGCATTTTTGAAAAGCTGAAGAAACGGTTATGGGTTTATTCAGACTCTTTTATGATACACATCTGTATATAGTGCAATCGCAGTTGATGTTTGCAAAACGATTTGGTTTTTTCTTAACGCCAAGTCAAATTTATGGCGATCTCTAATTTTAAAAGCCGCAATATTTTTGAAAACATTTAAAGAACTATCAAATTTGGCACAAGAATCAAAACACACATTGTTTTCCAATGGAACAACCAAGAACCAAATCCTAAAACACATGCGCTAATATCTTCGTCGGATACAGAATCCGTTCCCAGTGGTCGGTGCCCTCCCACTGTGCTGTACATTATTATAACACTCATTTATATAATTAAACACACGATACAATTCCAAAAAGAGAAAACAAATTGCTTGCCCCCCAAGCCAACAAGAGAATTGCCGGGTGAGTACTTCCAATCTATCAGACAAAGAAAGTTAGCCCTTTAAAATAATGATGTTAAAAAAATAAATAAACAGAATAATAAAAACCAGTAACATATATAATCGTTTGCAATTCCGTTTAATAGAAGTAAAAAGCAAAAAAAAAAAAAGGAACATAAAATTTCTAGATTTTCTAAAATTTCCACATATCCCAAATTAATAGTTGGACTAAACATTTACAGTTCGCATTAATTTTTAAAACAATCTGTGCCTGCAAGAATAGTCTACCTAATTTTAATTATCTGTCCACAGCAGATATGCAATCTTTGGATAACCTGGTTATGCATAGAACTAAGGCCAAGTAATACTCTTAATGTACGAACATAATCCTTTTATTTGGGACTATTATCTCAATGAAATTAGGTACACCACATTAAATGAGTGGACATCATATATTTTTAGAAAATTAACTATACGTAATATGAAATGCTAAAAGCTGAGGAAACTTTTAGATTTTACCATTTTTCTTTTTTTTTATAAATAAAAATATATATTGATTAGACATAGTCAATTCTCGATAACTCGAATTCGAAGGGACCGAAAAAAAACTTCGACTTATCGGAAGTTCGACTTATCATTAGTTTCGATTTCCAACATTTTAATAAGAAAAACTTAGAATATTCAATTAATGTATAGATAACTGACAAGTTTAATTAGTTAAAATATACACTATTTGAATTAAAATGTTTAAAAAAAAAATAAAAGAAATCCTTCTTTTGAGACATGTTTCATTTTTTTGGTACAATCCGTCATTTTAAGCTGCTTGAGCAGTTTTGTAATTTAAACAACGGTAAATATGTCACATATCGTGTCATTCGCTTTTTCACATATCGTTCTTCCTTGGCAAGAGATTCATTTTCTTCCATGGTTTGTATGTTCTCTTAGTTGCAAACCTCAGTGTTTTAATCACATTTCTTAAATTCACATTAAAGACATTTTCTTTATCAACTGCTTTAAAAGTTATTTGTTTTAAATTTAATAATCACTATGCCACTGTCACGATTAATTGAAGATTGAAGACGCAAAACTTTTGGCAATCAAATTCCTTACGGACGCAATAAGTGCAAATAATATAGCAAGAGCCACTATGCGTTTGTAAGGATTCTGATTTTCCCTGAATGAATCCCCCCCCCCCCACACACACACAAGAGAAAAATAAATAAAATTTCATGCTCTCACTTTAAATTTTTTCTGTTTTTTAACTATTAAATGTTTAGTCACTTCAAAAAAAACTTCGAGTTAAGAGAAGAGTAAACTTCGAGATATTGAGGAAAATTTACATAGAATCAAGATAAAGGGATCGGGACCGAATAAGAAATTCGAGTTATAGTAATATTGGAGTTATCGGACTTCGAGTTATCGCGAATTGGCTGTACCATTTTCAGGTCAGTCACTGTAGAGGATGAACGAATCTTCTGTTCTTATAAAATATCAGTATTGATCTTCCTTCAGACATGCTAAGAGCTACATTTAAAGTAACAAGAATTAAAAATCTAAATATAAAAATTATGGATAAATTAATTTTTTTATCTTTACAATATGAAATGGATATTGAAATGCTACATTACCAAAAACCATTGAAATCAAAACGTAGGATAATATGAATTGCTTAACAATCCCCTCAAAAAAAAAAAAAAAAAAAAAAGCACTTATATGTTACTGTTTTAATTTTTTGTTACAAATCTTCTGAATTAAAACTAATTTAGATATTAAATTGATAATATGATGTACACATCTTCGTTGAGAGAGAATATAAATATGTGTTGAAATCTTATTATGGTAAATAATTTTAGTTTAAAACGAGATTTAATATATTAGTTTGCTAATTTTGAAAAATGTAATAAGGAAATACAAGAATTTACGAAATGAAACAATACAGTGCTATAATTTTTAGTCCACAATGTTATCAAACAAGGGAAACATTTATAACAACGTCAAAACTAATGCAGTCTAAATCAACTGTTATTTTAACGACAAAATTTAAATAAAAGCAGTTCGCAAAATAAAATTGGTAAACAAATCAGTCTGCCGACACATAGAATAAACTAATAGACAGAATAAATTAAGCAAATTCGATCTAGGCTTTTAAAACATGACCAATAGAATATCAGCGAAATTATTCAACATATTATTTTTGAATTGATGTACCGTAAACCGGAAGCTACTTTACACAAATGTTGAAAATGGCTGCTAAAGTTGAAACGATCATTCATAAAAGAATACATTCTTCAGTTTATTCTTGGGGTTTCCAACAATGGTGCAAAGTAGCCTTGGCTTACGGTAATTAATATTTCATTACAAATAAACGATAATAAAGTGTTCAACATACCTTTTACACACTTTGACTCCGTTCACTCGAAGACGTTCCAATGTGCTTCCGTGGTGCTTCTTCGCGCGTACTTTTATTTATTTATTTATTTATTTATTTATTTACAACACATATTTCGAGCTCGTGTACTTGGTCACACAGGACCCGTTTATGAACTCACGTCCAATATGACAGATAGTACAAGACAGATACATAGTACAGGACAGAGTGTTCGCGGTTCGCGCGTACACAAACGTACCGCCAAACGCCATGTTTTGTTGCCACGGAGAAGTAAAGAAACCGTAAAGACGGAAAATTTCCGTATTTGTTTCTCCAACTCTGTGATTCACGGAATATTTCTGTTTCTCAAAGGAAAAGATACGTTTTGAAGCGAAAACGGAAATTTTCTGTTAAAATCAGTAAAAAAACTTCCTGAAAATTCAGGTTTCTTTTAACAGTGTATGTATAATTTTTTTTACGGGACTGGAAAGCTCAAAGTAGGTCATTTTTATACCCAAATTGTGTCTGAACCATTTGCCCCTCCCTGGAAAAACTTGAAATGACGGCCCTGCGGTTTTTGAGTTGTTCAGAAAATACCAGAATACATAAATCCAGAAAAGCTTCTTTGTACATATTCATAGTCGAACTATTTCCAGTACATTTTCTTGTTGTGTAATTTTTGAAATTTTTGGTTCGTTGTAGGCGATTTTCTTGCATTTGTCGATCATTATCAGCTTCTGAAATCGCATTAATTGCATAGGGCTTCAGTTCAAAGCATTAAAAAGTATCTCTGCAACTGGGTGATCGCTAAATCCTGGGTTCACTATAGCAGGTTCGACTGTAGTAGCGTCCCATTTTAAGAACATACGAGGTCTGCTTGTGCTGATTTCTTTTAGGAATTCTGATTCTTACTTCTTTTCATTTCCTTTCAGCTACAATCAGAACTGTATATCGTTGGAATTCAGCAAGTGTGGTGCCGGTCTATGAGGTTTGTTGACTTGGCTGTCCTCGATACACATCTTTGTTACTGCTTTCGTCTGAAGAATCATGTCGAAGTGATCGTCTGAGGCCAGTTAATTCATCGAGTAAGCTATCAGCAAGCAGAAGACCAGTGCATGTTATGTGCAGACTGCTCCGAGTCCGGATTCACTTTGCGTCATATTGCCAGTAAATGCCTCAAACTTCGCATGCATACAAATTCATGCAGTAGTGATTCTCGCTTGGATAAAGGTCTATCTGTCTTAATATCATCATGAAAAAACCTCAACAAGGGAGTGTTTATTAGTTGTGAAAGAAAAGAGCAAAGCCTCCAGTAACAAAATTATTTTTATAAATATTGCATTTTGTACTTCAGTAATCCACAAAAATTAAAGTAGACAAATGAAATAAATGTCGAAAGTACTGTTCCTATTCTGAATCTAAAGGCTTGTTCTCCTGCCAGCAAAAGATTTTAATTGAACACGGACTTGCTAATCAGCTGTGAACCAAAAACTAAAATCTGCAAATCTGGGACCGGGAAAGTTTTCTGACAAGAAACGGCTCATTTCAGCTCTGTAACACATTTGAACCTGTTTTGTATAATCAACAGTACCCAGATTTGAACACTTGTATTTCTTTTCACTTTATTTTCATGATCGACCAAAAAGCTAAATGTACTGAACACTGACGCACGCAAGGTGAGCTTTGTAGGAATTTCGAAAATGCATTCAGTTATTTAAGTTTCAAAATACTCAGCATTGAAAAAACAGCCCTTGACCCTATATCGGTTTCTTAGTTTTTTAAACTGAAAGAAGAAATTTTAAACCATTGAAATTGTGTTGCATAAGGGTTCAAATTCAACTAGACATATCTGTCAATACGAATCTTCCTCCTCAAAATGTTAACTTCGTATTGATTTTATGAGTAGATCTTCATGAAAAGTTCAACTTGCAATGCAAGTTATGGTAACCAGCATCCAATGAAACTGAAGAAAAAAATTAAATTAATTTCTGACTTTTAGTTTCAAATACTTGGCTTCTAGACGTTTCTAAGAATAGGTACAATGTAGAAACTTTTTCTCTTCCATTTATTCTTCAATGCCCGTTTTAGAGCTTCAGTTACGACAACGTCGAACAATACATATTCATGTTTTTCAAAACAGTTTCTGCTGCAGCAAACATAAAGGATCATTAAAAAGAAAAGAAAAATTGACTTCATGTTCGTGTACTTTCTGACCCTTTTAAACGTTTGAAGGCTCAAGGAACTTTTCAAAATCCATTTTTGTGAATAGCCATCATCTTTTGAATTTTTTAAAAAATACTTCCATATTTTTTAGCAATGGCAAATCCTTCAGAGATCAATCATGGCTCTAAAAAGAATTATATGTGCGAACATTGCCCAAAGGTATTTTTCCACGCTTCGGCTTTAAAGATACATCTGAGAATCCACACTGGAGAGAAACCGTATTCCTGTGAACATTGCTCGAAGGCATTTTCCCAGTCTTCAAATTTAAAACAACATATGAAAGCTCATACTAAAGAGAAATTGTATTGTTGTGAACATTGCCTTAAATTATTCTCCACAGTTTCACATTTAAAGACACATCGGAGAACCCATACTGGCGAGAAACCGTATTCATGTGAAGATTGCTCAAAGGCATATTCCGATATTTCAAATTTTAGGAAACACCTCAGAACCCATACTGGAGAGACTCAGTATTCCTGTGAACATTGCTCGAGGGCATTTTCCCAGTCTTCGCTTTTAAAGGTACATCAGAGAATCCATACTGGAGAGAAACCGTATTCCTGTGAACATTGCTCGAGGGCATTTTCCCAGTCTTCAAATTTAAAACAACATATGAAAACTCATACTAAAGAGAAATTGTATTGCTGTGAACATTGCCCTAAATTATTCTCCACAGTTTCACATTTAAAGAGACATCGGAGAACCCATACTGGCGAGAAACCGTATTCATGTGAAGATTGCTCAAAGGCATATTCCGATATTTCAAATTTTAGGAAACACCTCAGAACCCATACTGGAGAGACTCTGTATTCCTGTGAACATTGCTCGAAGTCATTTTCCCGGTCTTCGCTTTTAAAGAAACATCTGAGTATTCATACTGGAGAGACTTCGTACTCCTGTGATCATTGCTGGAGGGCATTTTCATGCTGTTCAGCTTTAAGGAGACATCAGAGAACTCACACTCTCGAGAAACCGTATTCTTGTGAACTATGCTCGAACGCATTTTCCGATGTCTCAACTTTAAAGAAACACCGTATGATTCATACTGGAGAGACTCCGTATTCCTGTGAACATTGCTCGAGGGCATTTTCCCGGTCTTCGCTTTTAAAGGTACATCAGAGAATCCATACTGGAGAGAAACCGTATTCCTGTGAACATTGCTCGAGGGCATTTTCCCTGTCTTCAAATTTAAAACGACATATGAAAACTCATACTAAAGAGAAATTGTATTGCTGTGAACATTGTCTTAAATTATTCTATACAGTTTCCCATTTAAAGAGGCATCGGAGAACCCATACTGGCGAGAAACCGTATTCATGTGAAGATTGCTCAAAGGCATATTCCGATATTTCAAATTTTAGGAAACACCTGAGGACCCATACTGGAGAGAAACTACTGTGAACATCGCTCAAGGGCATTTTCCGTCTTGAAAGCTTTTTACAGACAGAAACTACAGTTTCATTAGTATACTAAGGCCTGTATCTTTGTGACAGACACAAATTAAAAAATACATGAATGCATGGTAACCAGTGCCAAGTTAAGAATTTGAAAGCTTGTCGACATTTGAAGTTAATGGGCCCATCTTATGTAAATTTAATGAATAAAGTTTCTGTATGATTGCAATATGTAGCATTCACATTTGAATTTTTGCAAAAAAAAATCTAAATGATAAAAAAAAATAACGTGCAGTTATTTCTGTCATAATTAATCTCTCCAAAAACAACTCTGTTGTAAAAACATCTCCCTCCAAAAAAACCTTAAACACTCAGCCTTAAAAAATTATGATATCGAGTTTTCCCGCCAAGTTTGTGCCAAACTGCTCCTCGCCTGTATGGATAGTTCGTTTAAATTGTTTTCAGTACTGTTAGGCGGGAAGTTTTGTAAAGTGAGGTGGTTGCTTGATGAGTAAAAAAGGCAGGACTGAAAACAATTTAAAAGAACTATCCATGCAGGCGAGGAGTAGTTTGGCACAACTTGGCGGGAAAACTCGATATCATAACTTTTTAAGGCTGAGTGTTTAAGGTTTTTTTTGGCGGGGGCTGTTTTTACAACAGTTGTTTTTGGGGAGGTATCACATCTTTTTGCATCAATATTATCACTTTGCCTGCTTTTTCTTTCTCTTTCAATTTGTTTCTTGGAGGGGGACAAACGGTTCTTTTGGCGGCGGGCATTTTGTTATCTTGGCTGTGTACATTTCATTCAAAATTTCAAGACTCTACTTCAGCAGGAGATTCCAAGGACAGACGCGAAACATTTTTAATTTTGGTTTGTAAGGTTTTCCACTTTTCTTTAATTTACAACACAACACTTCATGGTTTCGTGCTGTTTTTGTATTACTTTATCAGTTTTTTTTCCCACTTCAACATTTTTCTTGGCAGCGGACATATGACTTTCTTGGGCAGGGATTCAAGTGAAACAAGCGATCGCAAACTGCAATCGCTACTGGATATGAATTACATTAGAACGTTTCTTGATAAAAACATCGTGACGTCAGCGCGACGTTTGCCTATGAAAAACGAGCTAGATAAAACGTCACAGCCTACTTGGCGAATAAGAGGAGATCGCTCACTGCTTGTGAGCTCTTATTGGCTCCACTCGTAGTGACGTCAGTGCCAAGTTAAGTTGATGATAATGTAATTCACTTCCAGTAGCGATTGCAATTCGAAGCGATCGCAGTGCTGTTTCACTTGAATCCCTGCCTTGGAGACATGCACTTAGCGCATAAGTTCAAGGCTCTACTTCAGTCGAGGATAAGTTTGAAATCAATCACAATGTACCACCCGAAGATACACAAAACAAAGCTAATTACTAACAAGAACTACTATTAAATTAAAAAAAAAAACAAAAAAAAAAAAAACGACCCGACCTCCAATTTAAAAACTGCCGAACTCATATTAAAATAAACTAAATTGAAGACCCCTTTTAAAAGCTTTATGCAATAAAATCAATTACGAATATTTTATTTGTTTACAAATAGAAACTGGCAATAGATGAAATTTTAAATAATTAAGTTTTCTTTCCTCGTCGCCCAACAGTAACAACAGTTTCCAATCGCTTGAATAAATGCTCAGACGTTGAACAGAACTAGTTGATAGAAATTGGACAAATTTCAAGCATTAATAACTCCGACCTGCGATGACCCCGGGGGGTAAATTTTGGTATACGTCCTCAATGTCTCATCGAGAATATCGATACCAAAAATCAACACTTAAGACCCCCGGAGAGAAAAGATACGGAAAAAAACAAGGGGGGAGGGGGTGGGGGGTCGAAAAAACCCCTATGCTGAGCTTTGGGACAAAATAAATGTGGGTGCAAAACTAGAGCTCAATCCGAGTTTTGCTTGCTTTTGTCATGGTTTTCACGTTTTGCTTCCGGTTGCAGAGTTAAATTCAGCCGCGTGAACTTTAACGGGTCATTATACAAAAAACCTGCGTTTTTGAAGTTGGAATTTTCAAAAAAAAATTCTTCAATTTTCTTTTAAATGACTTAATAATGGTCCTATTAGGCACTTATTTACTCTCATATTGTTGGTCACATACTTTATTGATTATATTGTCATTTTTTAGTAGTTAAAATTTTGAAGCTGAACGGAGGATACACGCATGTTACGGAGAATACACTTTTATGAAGTCATCTTATAATTTTAGATTTTTATAAATGCGTACATTGAACTTTCATAGATTAAATTAATTACATTAATTTTTCATTCCAAATGACTTATGGTACAATATAACAAAGACACATTTTTTTTTCAATAATTGACTATTTTTATTTTAAATTATACATATTTGAACTTTCTCTGAACACATACTGTTTTTTTTTTTTTTTGTTCATTGTTGGTTGCTGTAGAACTTTAATAATATCAATAAGATCTATTTCTGATATATTATCTTTTTTAGGGAAAACAAAAGTGTCCTTGGAGTATTTTCGCATTAACTTTACATTATATTCATCAGGACACTCTTGTGATAGCATGAGAGCTAAAAAAAATTTGAAGCTTCTCTTTCCTACAAGTTTAACTATCACGAAATCATTTTATCTAACATTTGCACTGTTTACAACATTTCCATTTTCTTCGTCTTCAACATCTGCAGTTGGATTTGAATTGGTGCCTGGACCTGAAATTTTGAACTTGCGTTTCAAATTATCTGGAAAAATAGCTAAGGAAAATTTTCAGTTTCTGTTCAGGTATAAGGTTTTAATTCTCTTAAAGTTTGTCTGGTCATTTCAGCTAATTTAATTTCAAGGCAAGTTGTTTTATTTTTGAGTTCCGTACGAATTTTTTTTCTCTTTTTCGGTCCATTACTCTTTCTCTTATCTTCTGATTCTTTTGTATTGTTTGTTTCTTCATTAGAATTCTGTACATTTAGACTTAATGCTTGATTTTGTAAATGTTCTTGCAATAGCTTTCTCTGTTTCATTTTTGCGCGATATGTTCTCTCCACTGTTTTTGTAATGCCTTTCTCTCTCGTGCTGTCATTTTACTAGAGCTGTCTTTATTTGATTTTCATTTACACGCTTTTTCCATCTGGCTCTTTCTTTTTGTTTCATTTCATCATACTTTTGAGGATTTTGTTTAATTCTATCTCTGTATTTTCTCATTCTTTCTTTTGCACTTTCAGTTACTTTCTTTTTCCTAGCCATTATGCTAGAGAGGGAAAAAAGAAAACTGAATATATGCATTGAATATTCGAAATTCGAATTTGAGTCTAGTACAATCATTGGCAGAACTACGACTGGAAGCTTTAAATCCGACTGAAATTGTTGGAGATAAACCTTGCAATATTAAAGCAAAAGAAGAAATGAAACGAATGAGATTAGCTAACAATCAACATATTAGTCAAGTTCAAAAATTTGCCTAAGTGACTTATTAAAAAATCTGGTATGGACCCCACACTACTTCCTTTTACGTGAAAATTTCTTAGTAGTTGCCTTAAGTGTTAAAAAAAGTGCTTGGAGTGAACAAGGTAACAATTCAAATATTTACTCCCCTAATCTGCCACGAAACAATGCAAAAAATATTTTACAATGGTTAATTTTCTAAATATTGCTGATTTTAATATCATTCAATGAATTTTTCGCAAAATATCGCCAATAGCGCCAAGTTGAACCCAAATTCAAAAAATAATTTTTTCGCCAAATTTGTCGCCAACTTGGCGATATGTCGCCAAGTTGGCGTCAAACACTTGGCGACATATTGCCAAGTGGTCGCGCCAATTCATATCACAGTCTGCATTGAAATCAACACTGATTTACCCCCAAAAAGGGGTAAAACACCCCCTTGGGAACATTCGAATGCAACCACAAGGGGAGGTGCACAACTAGACCATCCTCAGAGCCTACATACCAAGCTAGAAGCTTCTACGGCATATAGTTTTTGAGTTATGCGACACACATACGTACATACAGACGTCACGAGAAAACTCGTCGTAATTAACTCGGGGGTGGTTGAAAAAGATTTTTCGGCTGCTTATATGTTGGTAGGTACATATGCACGTGCTGACAGGTTGAAAAAACTACTGAACATTCATTCGGGGGTGAGTAAAATCAAAATTTAGACTCAAATTTGAGTGATTTTTTTTTTTTTTCGCGATCACAATACTTCCTTTACTACGCAAAAGGAAGTAAAAAGGCTAAGGGCTGTGGAAAATGCATTGGTAGTTCTTCAAATTGAACATTACGCTTGATGGCGTTTGACTCAAAGTAAATTGATAAATTAACAAAATTGGAAACGAAATATTCTCATGAATAAAAAAATGAAGTGTTTGTGAATAGCATTTTTAACGGCGTTTGTTATTTTCTCGGTGAATTATGCTAAACGGCGTTTGTCTTCACGCAATTCTAAATAAATTTTAAAACGAAAAAACTTTGAAATAAAATATAAAAAAACTTTTTAAATTTAAAGACTATTTCTGTCCGCTCATTCGCACTAAAAATATGAAATAAACTAAGTATTCGATATAGTGATTATAGTGCTCAGAAATTTCAGTTCATCTTTATGTATTTATATTTACGTTAATGCTAATACAGTCGTCAATATAATAAGTAATTTTTTTCTTGATTATAATGCTCAAAAATTCCAGCTCATCTTGATATATGTTTACTTAATGCTAAAGCAGCCAATAAAGTTGAAATTAAAAATTTGATTTAAGAAATAGGCGGTATACTATTTATTACGAATTGCTTTTACTATACCGCCTATTTCTTAAATCAAATTTTTAATTTAAACTTTATTGGCTGCTTTAGCATTAACGTAAACATAAATCTATCTAGATGAGCTGTGATTTTTGAGCATTATAATCAAGAAAAGAATTACTTATTTTATTGACTATTTTAGCATTAACGTAAATATAAATACATATAGATGGACTGAAATTTCTGAACACTATAATCACTATATCGAATACTTAGTTTATTTCATACTTTTTAGTGCGAATGAGCGGACAGAAATAGTCTTTAAATTTAAAAAGTTTTTTTTATATTTTATTAACATTTATCACCCCTCCCCCTAAGGGTCCTGGATGTTTTGCTTTAGTATGTGCCGTCAGGGGCCGCCGGAGATTGATTATACCAAAAATGAACTCTAGGGATCTTTATGGGCCTGAGATACAGGGGGGGTGAAAACCCCGGTTTGGTTACTCGCGTCATCAGTCCTTTGGTCGCTCTTTTACATTTTTCTTGGCGGCTTGTATTTGGCTTTCTTGGCGGGCGGGACGCTCCCGCGGCCCGTGATTGCATTCATAAAGATTGTCAATATGAAGTAGAAACTAAATGAATGTATCACACAATGTCAAGATCAGACTTGCTATTTTCTTCCCTTCCTGCTTAAACTGAAGTAGCAGAATTTTACAGTGGCAATGTAAAATTGTCGATTCTGCAGTCTGCAGAATCGATGATTTTTCCTATAGTTGAGAAAAGACATAGAGCTATCACCTTGCCACTTTTTCTCATTTTCTATCTCAAGCTTTGATAATAATAACAGTAAAAGATGTAATATAGAAGTTTGATGAACCTAGAAAACGTAAGATCAGACATAGCAAAAGTTACATGTCTAAAAAATATTAAATTTCTGTGCAGTGGCGGATGGGACACCATGAACTGGCCCTTGCATTTACAAGCCGGTCGCACAGTGGTCGATTTTGCCAATCCAGCTGGACAAAAATACTTTGGTTTGTCAAATCGAGTAGCAAGTTTTAATATAGTTGTTATAGCAAAATAATAAACATAAAACAACATTAAAAGAAGCGTCTGTGACGAAGATCTGCACTAGAACTACTGTCTGAAGGACTGCAGTCTATATTTTAATTGCTTTTCCATTGCGACTCAGTTTCTTCAGGTCATCTAGTCCCGTATGTCTTGGGTCTGAGAATTATTTTAGTGCTTTGTAGTTACAGGGATACTTTGTCATCACTCAAACAATAACATATATTAAGTTTTTTCTAATATGTTTACCCAGAAAGCGATTTTTATGAATTGTTTTTGATAGTTTCGAAATATTTGATTTATAAGCGATTGAAGCTTTATGTCAAAAGAAAAAAAAAATTGTGGAACTGATAACCCTTGAATTGCGTTTAATTTAGTTTCTATTATTTTATTATAGCATTGATATTTCTTGCTTCAAAAAAATTTTTAAATTTTAGTAATATCTTTTCGAGAACATACTTAGCAATTTCTGCATTGTCTCGTTTTTCTGCTGAATGAAGACTATTTAGAGTATCATTTTTTTTGAGTAAGTGCCTTGAGTTACAGACGTAGCTTTCCATTTTATAGTTTCGTGATAATGCCTGATTCTTTGAAAAAAAAATATGGTCAACCGCGAGCTATAGACTTTTGTTGTATTGCCAAAGAACCTGGGAATCTTATGACAGCTCTTATGATAGCTCATCGAATAACTGTTAAGTAAAATATAATAAACATTTATAAACA
Source organism: Uloborus plumipes (assembly GCA_038373865.1). NCBI lineage: Eukaryota > Metazoa > Arthropoda > Arachnida > Araneae > Uloboridae > Uloborus > Uloborus plumipes. The sequence continues at coordinate 96,809 of JAXGGA010001020.1, forward strand.
AATGGAATTTGTTTACAAAGTATATGCGTATGTATAACTTTTTTTAACTTTTAGTAGAAATAGAAGAGCACTTTCACCATGTTTCGTTAAATCTTAGACACATCATGTTAGTAGTATTTCCATCACTTAACTTCATACTATCCTTAAGGTCATTTAAATTTATAGTTTCAATTGCAAAATTTTGTACATTATTCTTGCCCTTATTCATACTCCAAACAGAAGTTGTATCTTTGATAATATAATGTATTTAACGTAGCATTCAAACACAGTTATTGTAGACAACAATTTTTTTCGCTTACTCATGTGGAGACGTAAACGTTGTCATTACAATCTAAACTACATTCTAAAACGTTCGAACGCTAATATTTTTTTAACAGTTATACAAGGCTGATAAACAAGGTTTAAAAATAAATATAACATCAAGCGCTAGTTAGAAAGTACCTCCCCCCATACACACTTGAATGAAAATTTTCTCTGATTATAAATTCATCGTTTAAGACAAAAAATCCACAATTTACAAGACACGTTACTCATATTGCCTTCAAGATCCAGGTATAATCTTTTGTACACTCATTTGTCAACTTATACGGTACACAAAAATATAACTTAGAGGGCGGAGACTTGTGGAGCATTTTTTTGCTGCTCCAATAACTTTTAGAGTTATGGTATAAAATTCATTAATTTTTTGCGTAGTTTAAAATATATTTAAAATTCGTATTTAATGTACGGCCCCTTGAGAGAATAATGAGCTTGGATGACACAAGGAGAATATATAAGCACAATTTTTTTCAAACAACAGAGACAACAGGTAGCCGAAGTCCTTTATCTCCCTTCTAAAGCATCACAAAATGTACTATTACAATCCGTGTACTTCAATCCTTTAGAGGAAAAATTCTAAGAACTAACCATCTAAATTAGACATGGTTTATTGCTTTGTAGATATTTCAGTTGCCAACAAAAATATTTTGCCAAAAAATAACGATGTTGAAATTTTGTTTTTTGTCCAGCTAGATTTGAAAAATCGACCACTGTGAGTCGGCCGCTAACAGTAGCACATGTGAAAATAGTAGCCCAAGCTCAATGGCGCAAATTCCCCCCCCCCAAATTTTCACAACCCTCTTGTGCTTTTTTTTGCCCCTCTTTTTTATTTTATTCATTTTTTAAAATATTATTTACTTATTTTTTTTTAATTTTAACTATTATTTTTTTAATATATTATTAATTTTTAAAAAGTACGAATTATGCGAGAATAGAATCGCTTTTTTTTCCTTTTTTTTTTCCAGACGTTCTAATCACACACACACACACACACAAAATAAACAAATAAGTAAGAATAAAGAAATAAAAGAAATAAGTTTAATTTTAAAAATAAATTAATGAATAAATTTTATTCAAAAAATCAGCAAATAATTTCAATTCAAACAATAAATTTAAAAATAATTTAAATAAATAAATAAATTAGTTCAAAAAAATCTCCCCCCCCCCCTCCAAATTTTGATGCTGCAACTTGCGCCATAATCCCCCCATGTGGGCACCCCTGGTTCAAAGGGATGCTTTTTGTGAAAAATTTTAATATAAGTAACTGACAGCCTGGTCATGACATATCCAGAGACTGCTGTTTAGTCCTTGATATGACTCAACAGTTGGAGACAGACAGTAACCAAACTGGAGACAGATGTCATCTCATTGAAACTGAGAGTGGCAACACATTTGTGGCTTAAATGAGAGAACACCTGCCTTCAGTTCGGTTACTTCCTATTCCAAACAGATGAGTGCATGACGAGGAAGAAGCAGCAGTCTCCGGATGTCATAATCAAGCAGGGACGTTATTTCAAGTTTTCCAGGGGGGGGGCAAAGGTTAAAAATACAATACAATTTCACCAGAAAACAACAGAAACCACGCCTACTTGTATGTAAATACATAGATTTCTCAAAGTCAGGGGGAGGGCAATTGACCCCTCCCCCTGCCCCCCCCCCCTAAATGACGGGCCTGTAATCAAGCTGTCTGAATAATGCACGCAGAGAAAATGGTTGACCCTTTTTTCATACTGTATTTAATTTCATGCTGTATTTAAAACTCGTTCATTTCAAAATTTAAAAAAAAGTCCAAAAAGCTCAAAAATCAAATTTTTTGTTTCAAAATGGCGATTTTCTTTCAGTTTTGAATAGATAGAGTAATAGAGATAAGCCTTTAAGCATACAAAGCGATAACATTTAACACATTTAAATATGAGTATTTTTCGACAAAGATTACTATTAACAATGAATTATATATTTAAGACTCACCTATTTCATTTTAGCATGAACTAAGTTTTTATATTCCCAAGTGCACATAATTCATTCAAATATTTTTTACAGCTATGTTGTATTAAAAAGCACCCGGGCAACGCCGGGTAATAATCTAGTTAGTTCATAAGATAGAGCATATAAAGAAACTTGTTTTAAATCGTATTATCAAAGCTCAATCTGGAAAATAAAAAAGCAAACAAGTGAGAACGCTTCAGATTCCAAAAATAGATAACAATATATTGTTACAAATCTTGTAAATAGTTGTTGTTTTTCCTGCCTTGCATCATTTTCATTAGTTCTGGTTTTATCTGGCGTCATGTTGCAAAAGTATCTGAAGATATCACCTTTATCACTTGTATACCGGCCCTGTAACGTTTTGTAGTTTTTACACTTGCCCTACATTTGATAAGCATGAAGACATTTTCGCGCTGAGTGTGTTTTTTTTTTCTTTTTATAGAAATTTCTTGAATGGATTATAGAAGTTATGAATGAACGGGATTTTGCTAGAATATTTTCGAAACTTCGTTCTCGAGTATAAATAGCTGGCCTTGAATACAGTCAGTTAGTTGTTTTCAGATTTGATTTCTGCTGACTCGTTTTATTCGCTATTATTCGCTTGGGCGAATGTTTGTTTTGCTTTTGTAATTTCTTAATTACTGTTCACGTTAGATATTATTCAACCGCGACGAGATGGCCGGTGTCAATCAAATAAGAAAACGAGTCCATTCCTTAAAATAGGTAGAGAAGGAAAAAACTCCAGTGTGCCATATTTGCAAGTTTAGCGACATTTTGGCGAAGTGATAAGTTTTATGAAATATTAAATAATTCTTCGAGCCACACCTGCATTTGGCGAGGAAGTGAAAACAAGTCTTTGCTTTCTTTATTGCAACCCTTATGTTACCATTTTGTTTTTAAATTTAAATGAACAGTTGGAGGCGTTGCAGTCAATGGCCGATGGCTGCGGAAAAATATAAAACCAAGACCGACCTACTTTCTTGTATCGAATGAGAAATCTTTCTCGATTGTGCAAAAATTAAAATATTTTCCTCTTTGGCTAATTTCTCAAATTGGGAGACCAATTAAAGGTAAGCAAGGTGACGTATTCAAGCTTTATAACCAATGCCGCAATTGTGAATCCCATTCCTCAATTTTCATCTGCGTATCACCCCTTCCTAAAAATGGACAATTCTGAAAAAAGGAGGAGTCATAGGCCATCTCTGCGAAGTTGAATGATGCGTGGTGCTGAGTTACTGTTGAGAGTACAGTGTACTGTTTGCTACCTAATTGCTGGATGTTTAGCAATTGTTTCCTGCTCCTTTTGTAAATAGTGTACATACTTGGAAATAAATTTATAGTTACTTCCTCAAGATTGGAATGCTCCTTTAAGAAAGTTGAAGGTGCTACGGACTCGTTACAATTTTGGCGCCCAACGTGGGGCATCTTCAAGGACTTTCTTGGAAATATCTGTGAACTTGGACTTTTCTTCCTAAGGACTTTTTGACTTCGGAATTTTATGGTGATTACTCGAGCAATGGATGAACAACTGAAACAACTCCTTGATGCGATCAACGCTGTTAAAAGTGACCTCAAGAATGATATGGCGACTATGGCTACTAATCAAGAACAATTAAAGAATGAGCTGGCTACTAATCAAGAACAATTAAAAAATGATCTGGCTACTAATCAAGAACAATTAAAGAATGAGCTGGCTACTAATCAAGAACAATTAAAAAAGGATCTAGCTGAAGAAATTAAAAGCGATCTAACGTCAATGAAAAGTTTGGTGGAAAGTAAATTTACCAATATGGAAAATAAAATGGAGGCTCTAGAAGAGAAAGTTGACAGCGTTGAAGATCGAATCACCACAGTAGAAAATCATGTGGAAAAGAAAATTAAAGAACTTGAATCGAAATTACCAGCATCCTCCAACAACTCAAGTGACTGCGTAGCTGCAGCTGGAACTTCTCGTCCATCCATCAAACTGGCCACGTTTGACGGGAAGACCTCGTGGAATATTTACAAGAAGCAGTTCCTCATCGTTGCAGAAGCAAACTCCTGGGACTCTTCCACGAAAGCCTGTCACCTTGCAGCCTCGCTGAGAGGGGATGCAGCTGACATACTACAGACCTTCCCAGAGGACAAGCACCGCGACTTCGATGCCTTATCATCGACCTTGGAGCTTCGCTTTGGCGAAGCATGCCAAAAAGAATTCAGCCAACTCCAGCTGAAATCCCGACTTCAGAAGGCTGGAGAGACTTTGCAAGTTTTTGCAGCAGACGTTGAGAGGCTTTCCCATCTCGCCTTCTCGGACTGTCCTTCGGGTGTTCGCGATAGCCTGGCCCTGAACTACTTCATAGATGGAGTGCGAAATCCAGAAGTTCAGACGGCTCTCCGGATGGCGGACATTAAGGATCTTAAATCCTATCTGGTCTACGCAATGAAGTTCGAGGCTGCACAGCAAACATCCCGCAAGGATCGCCATTCAATCAGGGGCTTGGAAGTGAGTGCCCAAGATTCGAACTCAACTCGTCTCTCGGACATTGAGCGACAAATCAAAGAGATGTCGGGGACCCTGAAGAAGATTGCGGCTCGCAAAAACCAAGGTAGACAAACACTGAAGTGCTGGAAATGTGGCGGTGAGGGCCACGTACATAGGAACTGCGAAGCCCGCCAAGAAAAAGGAGGGAAGAGCACCTCTTCCGCTCCAGCTCAGGAAAACTAAGCTATGGCAATCTCGCGGGGCGGAGGTCGCCAAATTGGAATGAGCCCCATCCCAAAGTTTTCCAGATTTCCTCAAGAAGTGGCGGCTGCAACGGACTCTTCATTTACGCATATGTGAATGGGTTTCCCTGCGAAATGATTGTGGACACAGGAGCCAACGTTACCATCATTAGGACTGATGTGGCTCATCGATTTGGACTCAAGATCTTATGGACGCCGCCCTGCGTTACTCTCCAAACTGTGACAGGTGACAAAATCGAGATTGAAGGAAAAGTGAACTTAGAAATAATGTTCGGGAGTGCCGCTTACCATCACACGGCATTCGTCGCTGACATTACAGATCCTTTCATTCTCGGACTGGACTTTTTGGGAAAATTTGATTTTTCTAGCGACTTTAAAAATAATGAGCTGCAATCGATGAGGGAAGACATAGCAATTTTCAATGCTGAAAATAACTTAAAATCCGCTCATCAAATAATAGCCCAAACAGATTTATTGATTCCCTCTAGATCAGAAGTACTAATACCTGGCTCCCTCTAGGAAAACAACAGCTTTATATTCGGCATCATTGAATATCCTAACCAGAATAATAGCCCAAAAGGAATACTGGTGGCCTCTACGCTTGTGGACCTTTCAAGGAATGCAGTTCCTGTGAGAGTCGCCAATGTAAGTGAAAGACCGAGGAATATTAATAAAGGAGAAGTGTTGGCAATTTGTACTCCCGTAAACTGCATCATCAGAAGAATTGATTCCTCCGAGACTGTGTCTTCTGAGTCCTTGACTTCGAAATTAATTGGGAGTGCACCATTATCGAAGGATCAAAGATACGCTCCGGAGAAATTGGTGGACAACTTCAAGCAGGTGTTTTCATCTACATCCGAAGATGTTGGTCGCACGAGTTTAACGCAGCATAGGATCGACACTAGAGATCATCCCCCTATCAAGCAGCATCCAAGACGACTACCGTTCGCCAAGAAGGAAGAGGTTGAGATCCTCTTGAAAGAGATGCAGGAGAATGACGTCATCGAACCCTCATCCAGTCCTTGGGCATCCCCTATCGTCTTGGTCCGAAAGAAAGACGGCTCGACCAGATTTTGTGTTGATTACCGACGCCTGAATGACATCACCAAGAAGGACAGTTACCCTCTTCCACGGATCGATGACACTCTGGACACCCTTTCCGGACACAAGTGGTTTTCGACCCTGGATTTAAAGAGCGGCTACTGGCAGGTGGAGATACACCCCGACGACCGAGAGAAGACGGCGTTTACAAACGGACAGGGCTGGGCTTGTGGCAGTTTAAAGTGATGCCCTTCGGCCTCTGCAATGCACCAGCCACGTTCGAGCGTCTTATGGAATCAGTGTTACGAGGACTCTCTTTTGAATCCTGTCTTGTCTACTTGTACGACATCATCATCTTAGAACGCAGTTTTGAGGAACATTTGGCTAATCTTAGGAAGGTGCTGCAAAAGCTTAAGGAAGCCAACCTGAAGTTAAGCCCGTCCAAATGTAATTTGTTCCGCCGTGAGGTGAACTACCTTGGTCACATTATCTCTTCTGAGGGTGCACGAACAGATCCAGATAAGGTATACGCAGTCAAGAATTGGAGCCGTCCCGAAAATATCCATCAGCTGCGAAGTTTCCTGGGGCTCTGTGCGTACTACAGGAAGTTTGTGAAAGGTTTTTCCAACATTGCACGACCTTTGCATAAGCTGACGGAGAGCAAACAAAAATTTGAATGGTCCAAAGAATGCGAGGATGCCTTTCTACAGCTGAAGGAGGCTTTAACATCAACGCCTATTCTCTCTTATCCTCAGCCTGAAAAATCCTTCATACTTGACACTAATGCGAGCCACGAGAGCGTTGGAGCTGTTTTATCTCAAGAAATAGACGGTAACGAACATGTCATCGCCTACTGGAGCAAATGCTTATCCAAGTCGGAGCGAAATTATTGTGTCACGAGAAAGGAATTGCTCGCCATAGTTAAAGCTGTAGAACATTTCCATCATTACCTCTACGGCCGTAAATTCCTGCTCCGAACCGATCATGCCTCTTTAACTTGGCTTTTGAATTTCAAGAATCCAGAGGGCCAGGTATCCAGGTGGATACAGCGGCTCCAGGAATATGACATCGAGATTAAGCACCGAAAAGGCTTGTCACACGGTAATGCTGACGCATTATCAAGAAGACTTTGTTCCGAGAACTGCCATTATTGCTCCCGAATAGAGAAACAGTACGGGACGACAATCCCTACTGCCTGTTAAGTTACTGCTACTTCATCATCTTCAGATCCTGATCCATGGACTGATGACCAAGTGAGAAAAGATCAGCTTGAAGACCCAGACCTAAAGCCTATCATAGAGTTAATGGAAAAGGACAGTCGGCGACCTAGTTGGCAAGACGTTTCTATCTACAGTCCTGCAACGAAAAGATACTGGGCTCTATGGAAATCTCTCCAGTTGCGGAATGGCGTCCTGTATCGGAAATGGAAATCTGACGATGGTAAAGCATTCAAATGGCAGTTACTCCTTCCCAGATCAAGAATTCCAGACGTTCTAAAGGAATTGCACAGTAGTCCGACTGGAGGACACTTTGGTATCTTGAAAACCCTCCACAAGGTTCGAAAGCGCTTCTTCTGGGGTAAGGCGAAGGATGACGTGGAGAAGTGGTGCCATTCTTGCGACGCCTGTGCCGCCCGTAAAGGACCGAAAAGAAGAAGCCGTGAGAAGCTACATCTTTACAACGTAGGAGCTCCTTTCGAACGAATCGGGATCGACATTCTTGGTCCTCTACCGAAAACTACTGATGGGAACAAATACATCCTCGTTTCCATTGACTATTTCACCAAATGGCCCGAAGCATATTCCATTCCGGATCAAGAAGCTACCACTGTAGCAGAGACTCTAGTCCAGCATTGGATCTCGAGATATGGGACACCTTTGCAGATCCACTCCGATCAGGGGAGAAACTTCATCTCTGCTGTGTTTAAGGGCCTATGTAAAATCCTCAAAATTGAGAAAACTCGAACGACACCACTACACCCACAATCGGACGGCATGGTGGAGAGATTTAACAGGACAATCCTTTATAATCTCTCGCTTATGGTCTCTAAAAATTAACAGGATTGGGACAAGAAACTTCCTCTGTTCCTGCTGGCCTATCGTAGTGCTGTCCACGGGACCACCGGATATTCCCCATCCCGGATGCTCTTCGGACGAGAGCTTCGGCTAACTTGTGATCTCGTCTTTGGTCTCCCTCCAGATGCGCCTTCATCGCCTGAGGAGTACGTCCAGGATCTCCAGGCCCGGTTGGAAGACGTTCATCACTTCGCACGGGAGCGAATCAACATCGCGACGGAGAAAATGAAGACCCGATACGACACAAGGTCCACTGGCCATGACTTTCAAGAAGGTGACAAGGTGTGGCTATGGAATCCCATCCGACGTAAAGGTCTATCACCCAAATTGCAGTCGCATTGGGATGGACCCTACACAGTCCTCCACCGGCTGAACGACGTCGTAGTGAGGATCCAGAAGTCATCACATTCAAAACCTAGAGTTGTCCATTATGATCGGCTAGCCCCATACTATGGCCATAGTTCGTAAAGTAAATCTAAAGGCCGATTCAGATTGCGAGCGACGCGAACGAACGAAGCGTTTTTCGCTCGCTGGTCAAAAATTCCGATCATTCATACTAGATGCGGGCGAAAGTCACGTGATGGTGTTCACCCACTAAGGATAAAGTGCGCCCAACTCGCGAGAGCCAATGAAATCGAATGTCCACGCGGTCAAAACAGAGCAAAGATGGCGCCTTCCCTCTAACTGGCTGGCGCTCTCGTTGCCAAATTTCTTTCGCCTTTCGCCCGCGAAAATATCTAGCATGCTAGATCGCTCGCGACAGGCGAATTTTCGCCGCGTTGTCATGGGAACGCATTCCGAAAACCTGTTTCGAGGGGAAAAGTTCGCTTCGCGAAAGCGTTTCGCTCGCTATGTGAATCGCGCTTAAAGCTACCATGGTAACTTGTTTGTAAATTTTGTAAATAACTTTTGCCTTTAATTGTCTGTAATATTACTTCATCAATGTTATTATTTCTTTCATGTTCTCATTGTTATTGTTTATCATGTTTATGATTGGTCATCATGTAATGTGTGCACCTGTAAATTTTCCCTTGCTTCCTTTCTGGGGATTGTACTGCCCGGGACGTGCAGTCCTTGGGAAGAGGGCAATGTTACAAATCTTGTAAATAGTTGTTGTTTTTCCTGCCTTGCATCATTTTCATTAGTTCTGGTTTTATCTGGCGTCATGTTGCAAAAGTATCTGAAGATATCACCTTTATCACTTGTATACCGGCCCTGTAACGTTTTGTAGTTTTTACACTTGCCCTACATTTGATAAGCATGAAGACATTTTCGCTCTGAGTGTGTTTTTTTTTTCTTTTTATAGAAATTTCTTGAATGGATTATAGAAGTTATGAATGAACGGGATTGTGCTAGAATATTTTCGAAACTTCGTTCTCGAGTATAAATAGCTGGCCTTGAATACAGTCAGTTAGTTGTTTTCAGATTTGATTTCTGGTGACTCGTTTTATTCGCTATTCGCTTGGGCGAATGTTTGTTTTGCTTTTGTAATTTCTTAATTACTGTTCACGTTAGATACGTGGTGTTGAGTTACTGTTGAGAGTACAGTGTACTGTTTGCTACCTAATTGCTGGATGTTTAGCAATTATTTCCTGCTCCTTTTGTAAATAGTGTACATACTTGTAAATAAATTTATAGTTACTTCCTCAAGATTGGAATGCTCATTTAAGAAAGTTGAAGGTGCTACGGACTCGTTACAATATTTTCATACATTACGTACATAAATAAAAAATCAAAGTACATCGATATGATTTCTTGTCATAATCTGGAAATTACAAAGCCACTTTTACACGTAATTTAACAACACAATATTTACAAAGATTACTGGAAGCTGAGAATTCAAATATGATTTCTGAATGCGCTCTTCCATTCAAGACTCAATCAGTTGAAAGAGCTGTTAAATAGGTCACAAGCTCTTCAAAATTGGTATGTAATCACAGGAAAAGAAAAAGGTTAGTAAAAACGAGGATATCTGACAGAAATATTTGATTAATTTACGACATAAAAGAACAATTTAACTGTTAAAGCCGTGTCTAAGAAATGAAAAAAACGTGCTCTCATTGGTTGGAAGGAAGGGACTCACGTGTAGGACTCAAAGTGCGGTCACCTCCTCGTGGTGAGTTCTGGGTAGTTCCACATGAGCAAGCGAAGAGATGCACGGTTCAAAGTAATAACAAAATGAATAAAAACAGGATTGAAGACACTTCAAGGGAAAATTGAGAGGAAATACTGAGTTTAAAAACGTTAAAAATATCAGAAATTTTGGAAAATTTGATGAACTTTGAGCGTAATGCACGAACTGAAATCATGATCAAAAATGGTTTTAAAAAATTCCTTGTATATTTCAAACCTTTTTCTTCCATTTAATAACCACCCGTTACTAGTTTTATCATTTGCAATATTTCTTAAAAAATTTTGAAAAATCTAAAAAAAATAAAACTTTAGGCCAAAGGCGCAAACTAAAGATGACGTCGCAAAAGTGAAATATTTTACAGAATTGTTACTTACCCTCATTCACAGTAAATGAAAGGTACCCGTGTACGAAAATCAAAAATTCATTTTTTTCGCTCCACCCTAATATACGAGCACAATAAAAAAAAAAGTATCAGTATTAGAAAACTCCAGTGAACAAGACATACTTAAATATAAATAAAAGAGCATAAATTAAAATGTTAAAAGAAATCTTGCGCACTAAAATTAATATTGACTGCTACACATCTTTATAAAGAGTGTTTTTAAAAAAATGATTTCTATATGTATGCAATTTAACATTACAAAAATGTAAACAAATCAGTGACCTGAAATTCCTAAAATCAGCAAGTAGTTGATTCCAAGCTGAATAGATTTTAGAAAGTACACTGTGTTAAAGTATAAATACTTTGAATTTTGTTCAAATGCTTACATTTTAAACTCGAAGTTTTAATTCAATTACACACAATCAAAAGTTACACATTCCATAAAGCTGCATAAAATTTCTAACTATCAGTCAAGCCGCATAATCCTCAAAAGCATTTATTAGTCTTCGCGCGGTCAACAAAACAGAATACATCACGAGGTCACGTGCTCATGCCATCCAATCCGATGCGACATGAGTAAAAGTCCTATCCTTGGATGCAGGCGCTCGTGTACGAAGTATGTCTTAACCCTTTCGTGGGCCATTTATTTTTCTTTTGAATTCCTCCCAGTTTTTTATGTTTTATTAACAATTAAGCAATAACATTTAAGGAAATGCATTTTATTTTGCCGAATTTTATTTTTACATTTAAATTTCAGGGCTGGGAAGTATCCTTCCCACGGAACCATTTACAGTCATAAAGAAAATTAAATTGAATGGTGATTATTTGCCACTCACGTTTGCAGGAAAATCGTTGAGCAGTACAAATGTCACATCAAAACAGAATTAGCAGAACAAATCTCACATAAAGCTTTCAATCATTCGAAACCAAAATTACCGCCAATTCCATTCAGTCGATTGAACACTAGATGACAGCACAAAATTGAAGCGGGAAATTCAGTTCCCAACGTTCTAATAGCAGCATCAATATATTATAATGGGAATTGCGCTTCCCACAGGTGTATTTTGTAGGATCTTGTAGGTGGGAAGCAATCTTCCCACGGCCCACGAAAGGGTTAAAATGTTATGAACCGCGAGAAACTAGTATTGCTTTGAAATATGAATTAGTTAAAAAGCCGTTAATATTCAAATGGCTGTGATTAAACTAGTACACAAATAAATACCTGAGAATAATAAGGATCAGTTTTTAGTGTCAATCATTTAAAATTTTAGACGCGTTGATAGTTTTTTTCTTTTTTTTCTAACATAGTTTATATTATGGAGCATTTACTTAAGAAAATTAGGTGAAGTTTCGTAATGGAAACAGTACCTTATTTCATAAGTACATTTGCTCTAAAAAGAATAAAATAAAAATATTTTTGAAAAAAAAAATCAACCGACTTTAGAACTTCACTTGGCAAGTGCTCTAAAAAGTAAAAAATAATTTTATTCTTTGAACACCATCGACACTACATTTAAACATAAGATTTGAAGTCGGTGCAAAAACTATATAGTCCAAGAGCCAGTGGCCGGCAGACTTACGGTATTTTAGCAAGCTTCATTTTTTCATCAGACAATGTCCTATACCTGCCGTTCACGGAATGGACACTGGTTAAGCTGAAAGCGGGTTCCTATAGGGGCGGCGGGGCTCGAAAGGTGCCAAAAAAATATGAAAATTTACGTCATTTTAGCAAAGCTGATTTTTTGATATGTTGAAGGAGTTGATGGGTACTATTGAAAAATCACAATGGCAGACGTCCAGAAGGGTTCCAAAGTGGTGGCAGACGTCCCGCAAGGACCGAAAAAAAGTTGAAAATTTACGTCATTTTAGCAAAGCTGATTTTTTGATTTGTTAAAGGGGTCGATTAGTACTATTGAAAAATCACAATGGCAGACGTCCAGCCGGGTTCCAAACTGGTGGCAGACGACCTTGAAAAAAACATTAAAAAATGGGTGACTGCTGTATCTCAGGAAGTAACTGGCGGAATCAAACAAAAAATGGTCTATAGGTAGACCCTATAGTGTAATGTGCTGATTTAATTTTTGGATCAATATCTTAAGCGGAGGTTGAGCAATCCAACATGTATTCTCATTACTTGTGACTGCTATGTCTCTAAAAGTAATGAGCGGAATCAAACAAAAATTGATCCTCAGGTAGGCCTTAGAGGGTGTGAGAACCGAATAAATTTTGGTGCTAATATCTCTAAGGCTGGTGGTGGTGGTGCAACGCTCTTTTTTTCATTGCAACTGCTATATCTCAAGAAATATTCTTCAGTGCTAAGGACAAAAGTCGTATCTGTGTTTTTTGATAAAATTGAGCAAGTGTCACCAGATGATTCTTTGTAACTTATTTGATGTTAATGCAATATTTTATGGTCATTTAAAAATGGAAAATGTTTTAAAAATTAAATACGTGAGAAATAAAACTTTAAACAGCAATATCTCAGTTTGATATCATCTGTAGGTACCATATTTGCGCTTAGCATGGCAGTATTGCTGCTTTTAAAATTAAATTTGCAATAGAATGGAACCTGCATGGAAACAAGCGCCGATTCGATTTTGACGCCAAACCCTTCAAGGGGGCAGATTTTTGATATATTTTCCTCTGAACTAAATCAAGCATATGAAAGATAAATCCCATTAAAATCATGCGTTTGTGCGATTTAATTATTGACAAAACATCTGAAAACTTTCGATGATTTTACATTTTTAAGCTACAGAACTCTGGCAGAGAAGCACGGTAGCAAGCTGTATGAAATATTTACTGACGAAATGCTATTTTCTTTTGATTTATGTATTATGCATTTTTGATAATTAAATCTTGTCATTTGATCTAAAATGTGCATTTATTGCGTTACTAAACGATGAAAATATATCCAGTTATTTTCAGAAGAAAGTTAAAAAAAAATGTCAGGATATTTTACATTTGCGAAAAAATCATTAACTTAGTACATTATATTACCGCAAGAAAATTTTGATGCATGATATCATCATTTACAATATCAAAAAGGATCTTTTTTTAGACTTACGCGAAAGCAAAAGGAATTTCTTCATTATTAACTCTTTAATCCAGTGCCCAATCTTTACAACCCTTATTAGCCGAGAATCAACTTCTATTAAATGCTTACAATTTATATGATGAAAATCCTACTACATCCGAAAAAGATGACTTTGTAGAAGAATATTAACGTTGCCAAAAAGGATGTATCGTTGGAAAAAGAATCCTGTAATATACCCGAAGCAGCCATATCACCATTGGATAATTTATTACGTGAATAGATCATTCTTGTAAATATTGGTACTCTTCCTCTTTATATTGAGGAATAAAAAGAAAGAAAACTAGCATGTCATGGCCACCACGAAATTTTATTCGATATTGTTGTTATCAATACTTGGATCAAATATATACCACTCATGCAATCGCTTCGCTACTACAAAATTCTGACATTTTCGAAACGGGAAGATGTCGATGATTGGAAATAGGCTATATTAATTCATCGGCGTGAACCTTTTGAAACCAATGCCTGTGTTAAGAATATGATTCATTTACATACATAAATAAAACAGCAGGTAAATATCTATTCGCATAGGCTTACCATGAAAAACAGGGTTACGAAACAAAATACTATCTAACATATTTGACGACAGTCGAATTTTCCAGTTATAGAAATACCCCAGAAAAAACATTCAAAGCGCGAAATGGAAAATCATTGTAAAAACCTTAAGCAAATCAATTAAAAAAACTGTATTTATCAACAAATAGAAAATGGCAACGGATAAAATTTAATAAAATCCTTGGAAGTTTCCGACGTTTTACCATCAATTAATTAGCTCAAAAGCAAAATTTTTTTAATTGGATTTATCTTTCACATTGTTTATTTAATTAAGCGGAAAAAATATCAAGGATGAACACCCCTTTTAGCGTTTGATGCCAAATATAATCGGCGTATTTCACTAAAAAAGAACAATATTTCTTGAGATATAGCAGTTGCAATGAAAAAAAAGAGAGCGTTCGACTGCACCACCACCCTTAGAGATATTAGCACCAAAATTTATTCGGTTCTTGGGTTCTTGCACCCTCTAAGGCCTACCTGAGGATCAATTTTTGTTTGATTCCGCTCATTACTTTTTGAGATATAGCAGTCACAAGTAATGAGAATACATGTTGGATTGCTCAACCCCCGTTTAAGATATTGATCCAAAAATTAAAGCAGCATATGTACACTATAGGGTCCACCTATAGACCAATTTTTGTTTCATTCCGCCAGTTACTTCCTGAGATATAGCAGTCACCCATTTTTTTATGTTTTTTTCACGGTCGTCTGCCACCATTTGGAACCCGGCTGGACGTCTGCCATTATGATTTTTCAATAGTACTAATCGACCCCTTTAACATATCAAAATATCAGCTTTGCTAAAATGACGTAAATTTTCAACTTTTTTTCGGTCCTTGCCGGACGTCTGCCACCACTTTGGAACCCTCCTGGACGTCTGCCATTGTGATTTTTCTATAGCACCCATCAACTCCTTCAACATATCAAAAAATCAGCTTTGCTAAAATGACGTACATTTTCATCTTTTTTTGGCACCTTTCGCGCCCCGCCTCCCCTATAGGAACCCGCTTTCAACTTAACCAGTGTCCATTCCGTGAACGGCAGGTATAGGACATTGTCTGATGAAAAAATGAAGCTTGCTAAAATACCGTAAGTCTGCCGGCCACTGGCTTTTGGACTAATAGGTAAAATGATTTAACTACATTTTGCCAACATTTTTCAGAGAAACCATTGAAAATTAAGAGTTGAATATTTGTACCATTACATAAATATGTGGTTGTCAATGTAGTGTATGCGAATGCGATTAAAGAACCTGGATTCAATGAAATTTATATTTATAGTTGAATTATATTTTCGTATGATTCTATTCAGTGTTTTTGCGCCGACTTCAAAACTTATGTTTAAATGTAGTATCGATGGTGTTAAAAGAATAAAATTATTTTTTACTTTTTAGAGCACTTGAGTGAAGTTCTGAAGTCGGTTCAATTTTTTTTTTTTTCAAAAATATTTTTTAGTATAGTATTTTCTTTTTCTTTGTGACAGACATGAATGCATGGCAACCAGTGCCAAGTTAACCCTTCACTGCACGGTGTGCCAGATCTGGCACAAACCAAATAAACCCTCATATATTCCTATGACTTTTAAATGCAGTTAAACTGAGCTTTGTGCCCCTTCTGGAGCATTGCTATAACAGTTTAGTGTGATGTTTATGCACTAGTTAGTTGCACTAGTCTAGGTATTACAGTTCTTGCTTTTCAAAGAAAGAGTGTCTGCATTTCCGTTAGAAGTGTGCTTAGTCATTATTTCCTTTGTTCTAGTAATGTTTAAATACACTTAGTGGAAAATTTGTTTAAACCACTTATGGCACAAAACACATTGTAGATTATTACACTTATCGGTATACAAAGCATATGCTATGTGCTTTGTGCCATATATAGAATAAACAATTAGAACATCATTTTTGGTGCACATTTTTAAGATTAATTTTTTCTTCATTTTTCCTGAACTCAGGGCTATTTAAAAGGTAACAAAGGATTTTTTTCATGAAAATATAAAAAATCGTGCAGTGAAGGGTTAAGAATTTGAAAGCTTGTTGACATTTGAAGTGAATGGGCCCCATCTTATGTAAATTTAATGAGGAAAATTTCTGTATGATTGCAATATGTAGCAATGTAGCATTCACACATGAATTTTTGCAAAAAGGAAATTTAAATGATAAAAAAAAATGTGCAGTTATTTCTGTCATAATTAATTGCATTCATAAAGATTGTCAATATGAATTAGAAAGTAAATGAATGTATCACATTTACAGTTCAGGATCAGACTTGCTTTTTTCTTCCCTTCCTGCGTAAACTGAAATAGCTGAATTTTGCAGTGCCAGGGTTCCCGCGGCATTGAAACACCTTTGAAAAGTCCCTGAATTTCATTAAGATTTTCAAGGGTAATAGAAAAACTTAAAAATCGTCTAAAATCCTTGAAAATTTTGAAATGTCCTTGAAAACTCCTAAAGTGCCGTTTTCCGCGGAGAATATGCCGAAAAATCGGTGATCTTCGAACATTCACGATCGTGCTCGTGTAAAGATCGGCAATCGTAGGAGTTTCGAAGTCGGGAGCCGTTTTTTACTTCCTTTTACGTAGTAAAGGAAGTATTGTGATCATGATTTTTTTTTTCTCAAATTTGGGTCTAAATTTTGATTTTGCTCACCCCTGAATGAATGTTGAGTCATTTTTTCGACCTGTCAGCACGTGCTTATGTACCTGCCAATATATAACCAGCCGAAAAATCCTTTTCAACCACCCGACTTAATTACGACGACTTTTCTCGTGACGTCTGTATATACGTATGTATGTCGCATAACTCAAAAACTATATGCCGTAGAAGCTTCTAATTTGGTATATAGGCTCTGAGGGAGGTTTTGTTATGCATCTCCCCTTGTGTTTGCATTCGAATGTTCCCAAAGGGGTGTTTTACCCCTTTTTTGGGGTAAATCAGTGTCAATTTAAATGCAGATGAATTGGCACGACCACTTGGCGATATACCGTCAAGCTTTTGGTCACCAAGTGTTTGGTGACATATCGTCAAGTTGGCGACAAATTTGACGAAAAAAATATTTTTTGAATTTGGTTTCAATTTGGCGCTATTGACGATATTTTGCAAAAAATCCACTGAATGATGTTAAAATCGGCGATATTTAGAAAATGAATCACTAAAACATTTTTTTTTTTTTTTGCATTTTTTCGTGGCAAACTAGGGGTATAAATGTTCGAATTGCTATCTTGCTCACTCCTAGCACTATTTTAACACTAAGGCATCTACAAAGAAATTTACACGTAAAAGGAAGTTGTGTGGGACCCATACCAGATGTTAATTTTTTTTCTTATACTGAAGCCATCAGCTTTAATATACACGAGGACTGCGTACTAAGCCCTTTGCCTCCTGACAAGCAAAGTACAGATTTACCTTACATGGAAGATGAAATAACATCCATGGGCACAGCGGGACTCGAACCCGCGACCACTTACTTACGAGGAGAATACTCTACATCTAGGCCACCGTGGCCCCAGCCGTTTTTTAAGACGAAAATTAAAAAAAAAAAAACACTCAAAGAAGTTTCATTTTGGTAGATTAAGTTCAAGATTGGATATTAGCATAATAGAAAGCAATCTTTAATTAACGTTTACAAATACCTTTGTGCTATAGATGCAAATAAAAATTAACAACGTAAAGAAAGGCACAAATAAGCAGGGATACTCCATAGACACGTGTTTCGGCGTTACAAGGAACGCCTTTTTCAATACAAAAAAAATTGTAAGCTTATGGATGTACAGACATCCGACAAAAGCAACGGAAACAGAAGCGAACAGCTTAAAAAGCAAACATAGCGGATTATCTGAACACCAATAAAAAATTTTAAGCCAAAAAAGATCCAATGGGAAAAAAAGATTGAACCGAAGCTTAATACCAGGTACGAAATGGAAAGAAAGAATTCGTTTGGCGACACGATAAGCCAAAAGGCTAACATAATAAAAAAACACCAAGCTAAACTGTTAACCGCAAGAGCAAAAAAAAAAAAAAAAAAGCAGAATGAAAGAAAGCGAATCGGTAAATGAAAAAAACAAAAAAGAAAAATAAAAACAAGTAGAAAATAGGAAAAATACCAGCAAAATCAAAGGAATAAATTAGAAAGGGAAAAGGCAAAATTATACAAACGGACGCCAAACAGTAGAAAAATAAGGAATAGCATTGAGATCGTTAACTAAGTCAGAACTGTTTTTCAAAATATGGAAGGATTCCCAAAAATCAAGATCTGATGGGTTGGGGCATTTTTGGCCAATTTGAAAAGAATTAAAATCGAAAGAATGATTCTTTTCCCAACAATGTTGCGCAATACTAGACTTATTCAATTATTGCTTTTTCACATAATTCTGATGTTCCTTTAAGTGGAATTTCAATGCACGTCACGTTTGTCCGATATACAGGGTGTCCGCGCATATGGAAAGTCATGGAAAGTCAGGGAAAGTCATGGATTTCAAATATGATCGAAATTGGTCATGGAAAGTCATGGATTTCAGCGAAAAATGTCCAAAAGTCATGGAAACTGACTGTTTATCATGGATTTTAGCGCTCCGGACCGATTGAAATTTTTCCCGCGATCTCGGAAGAACGAAAACACTTCTGCCGTCATTCTACTTCGTTATTGGGTGCAATCTGATTTGTCAATTACAATTTATAACAAGTTGCATTGTGTTGACCAATCATGAATTCTCAACGTTAAAACCGTGAGCGGCGAATTTTGTGTAACTGCGCATGTGCGCGGACTCCGTCATCTGATAAAATATGACCTTGAACGACAAAAAGATAGACTCGGTTTTTTTGATGGTTTTTTCCCGGCATAGGCAGATTTGCCTTTTACATTTGGCTCCTCCCCCTCCCCCTACCCGCTTCATTTGATTCCTTTTTCTTTTAAAACTTGTTTGAATCTTTTTCTTTCGAGGAGTTTTATGCAAAAGAAAAACAAATTAAAAAACGATGTTGAATTTTAAAGAATCGTGTAGGTAGGGGGGGGGGGTCAGGAACTCAACGAGTTCCGTTTTGAAGTCAGATTTCGCCTCACTCATATCAGGATCTAAACTTACAATTAAAATTTATGGACAGACAATTCATTGCTACATGAAAGTACGATTGAGGACAAGCACGGTGGGGAGGAGGATGTCGGTAGGAAAAAAATGTTTTTTGACCTCAAAAGCGAACGGACTTCTGTTGCTGTGAAACGCAGTCGCCATGTTTGGGCATTTGCTTTTCAAGATAGAATATTAAGTGCATAATTTTCCAAAAACAAAGCAGAGTTCGTTTTTTTTTTTTTTTAAGTCATGGAAAATAGTTCGCAAAAGTCATGGAAAGTCAGGGAAAGTCATGGAATTGAAAAGTCCAGGTTGAGCAGATACCCTGGATATAAGAGATTGCAATTGCAATTAATTTTATAAATACCACAACTGTTAAGAGGATGAATGGGATCTTTAACAGCCTAATTCACAATCACGACTAGGCTGTAGACTAATCCGAAATTTGATCTATCCTGCGATCCAGATTCAGCCTCCGTTCTTATTCACCAACCTGGAATAAATGAAGCGAGGGATTACTCAGACACAGATGTAAGAACTTCTGCAATTGGTCGCTTTTGATCAGGTGACGTTGACGACATTCCCATGACTCCTAGTCGCCCATCAATGCCGCCGCCGCCAATGTTTTCCGGAAGCAAACAGATCTTTGGTATTTTTTATATTTTTTTCTAACCGTTAGAGCTTTCCACAACTTATGTATGTTATATATCGTGATAAACTGCATCTTCAAAAAAAATTTCATTCAAAAATATTAATTTTAAGGTACTTAAATCAATTAAAAACTCACTGAAAGCTAGAAATTTCAACGGCGTCCATCTTGGGCCACCAAGAATCTATTCAGTTCGTAAAAATGTTTCTGAATTTTTCTACCGGTGTTATCACGCTACTTTTTCGTGTTAAGATGCATATTACAGATTTATTTCGCAAAAAAGTAAGGAATCAGAGGGATATTTCAAAATAAAAACATCATATCCGCCATGTTTGTCTTTTCCTACATGTAAAAGGTGTGGTATAGAGTAAAATCGCGGAATTAAACCGCCAATATTGAGGCTCAGATTCGAGGCTATATTTCGCTGCTTGTAGGCTGGAATTATCTTCCTTTTGCAATTGTGAATAACGATTTCGTGCGAATCCTGGGATAATCTTCAACAGTGGCAACATTGAAGGATTATTCGTGTTTATGAATAACGGTGTAATAATATTTAATAACGGTGTAAGAGAACATATTATATATTATATAGACATTGGCCTTTGTAGAATTAGAGTTTTACTAAATTGAAAACTTTTGATGTAAATAAAACAGAATGTGAAAAAATTGACATTGGCCCTTTTAGAACCAAGCCACAGAATTCTTTTATACGCCGTTTTTTATGATTTTGATGTCATTACTTTAAAAACTGCAATCTCTTTGCATCCGTTACAGGAATCGGATTTTTTGCACTTTTGATGTTTAATGCGTTTTTTAAGAGGAAACTAGATGAAATTTATTCTTATTTTTTATTAAATTCAAAAATTTTAAACGAAAACGTTTTTTAAGAGTGGCTTCTATAAAAAAGTGGAATACTGAATCGATCGTTTTTTTCTTTTCTTTTCAATTCTAAGATTTTAAACATCTTCATTTTATATTTAGAAAAATTGAACAAAATCTGGATTGGAAAAAGAGATTGATAAATCGGGGAGGCCACAAAAACTCCCACTTCAAAGTTTCAATGGTGCTTGCCCCCCACCCTGCCCGGATACATTACTGTATGCATCAATTCGATATTTTCTTTTCGTTCTTTCTTTTTTTTTGGGGGGGGGGGGCTTTTTTTTTTTTTAAATTGTTTGATTTTCACAAAATTATTTGATTTTTTGCTAAATTATATAGTTTTTCACAAAAAAAGGACCCTGTGAAAAATTCTGGACAGACCCCTGGTCATATGATTAAGCGCAATCATCCAGGGCTCATACACTGAAGTGACAAAAGTCATGGGATACCTCTTAATATCGTGTCGGCCCTCCTTTTGCCCGGCGAAGTGCAACAACTCGACGTGGCATGGACTCAACAAGTCGTTGGAAGTCTTCTGCAGGAATATTGAGCCATGCTGTCTCGATAGACGTCCATAATTGTGAAAGCGTTGATGGGGCAGGATTTTGGGCACGAACAGACCTCTCGATGGTGTCCCATGAATGCTCAATGGGATTCATGTCGGGCGATCTAGATGGCCAAATCATTCGTTGGAATTGTCCAGAATTTTCTTCAAACCAATTGCGAACAGTTGTGGCCCGGTGACATGGCGCATTGTCATCCATAAAAATCCCATCGTTGTTTGGGTACATGAAGTCCATGAATGGCTGCAAGTGATCTTCAAGTAGCTGCACATAAGCATTTCCAGTCAATGTTCGGTCCAGTCGCACTAGAGGCCCAAGTCCATGCCATGAAAAAACAGCCCACACCATTACGGAGCCACCACCAGCTTGAACAGTGCCTTGCTGACAGTTTGGGTCCATGGCTTCGTGGGGTCTGCGCCACACTCGAACCCTACCATCGGCTCTTACCAGCTGAAATCGTGACTCATCGGACCAGGCCACGGTTTTCCATTCATCTAGGGACCAACCGATATGCTCACGTGCTCACGAGAGTCGCTGCAAGCGATGTCGTTCTGTCAGTAAAGGCACTCGAGTCGGTCTTCTGCTGGAATAGCCCAAGAAATCCAAATTTCTCCGCACAGTTCTAGCAGACACGTCCATTGTACGTCCCACATTGATTTCTACGGTGATTTGACGCAGTGTTGCTTGTCTGTTAGAATTTACGACTCTTTGCAGACGTCGCCGGTCTCGATCTTTAAGTGCAGGCGGTCGACCACTGCGCTGTCCATGGTGGGATGTTATGCCTGAAATTTCATACTCTCGGCACACTCTTGACACAGTGGATCTGGGAATGTTGAATTCTCTAACGATTTCCGAAATGGCATGACCCATGCGTCTAGCTCCAACTAACATTCCGCGTTCAAAGTCTGTTAATTCACGTCGTGCGGTCATCATCACGTTAAAACCTCTTCACATGAACAACTTGAACAGAAATGAAAGCTCTGTAAAAGCACTGCGCATTTATACCTGTTCTATGCGATGCTACTGCCATCTGAAAATTTGCATATTGCTATCCCATGACTTTTGTCACTTCAGTGTATAATTGCAAGATCTTCTCGGTTTGGTTTGCCATATGGCATGATGTGTGCATCGTTTGAAGGGAAAATTATTTTAGTTCTTATGCACAGATTTCCTTTTCATGCCTTCGAAATAATTCTATTTTTTGATGAAGATTCCGAATGTTGTACATACCTTGTACGAGATACATTTCAATGTTCTCTAATTCTTTTCAATTTTTTTCAGTAACAATCTGGAGTGCAACAAGTGCGGTATCAGATTTTGACGCGCACTGCATCAGTACACATCTTTGCTTCTACTTTCGCCCAAGGAAATACATCGCAATGATTTTTCGAAGTAATGCAACGAAGCTTTAAGATTAAGACTTGGGAATTACTTTGGTGTATGTGTTTCAGCGACTCCACGCAACAGTTATAGAATGTTACAATGCATATTATAGAAAGTGAAGGCCACTGCATGTCTTTATTCATTTTCGTAATGTCGCCAGTGCAAGGTCCTCAAACTTTTGCATGCTGTCATTCATGTAGTAACAGTTTCTTCGTCAGTAAAGATCGATTTTTATTAATATCTTTGATCAAAAAGTTGTTCAATCTGAGCAAGTAAGTGTTTATTGAATATGAAAATAAATAGTTAGACTTCCATTAACGAAATCGTTTGACGATCGTTAGTTTACTTTTCGGTCTAGATCTTTCAAATAGTAGCGTGAAGAAATAATATCTAAAGTACGCCTTCGATTTTGAGACTTTCCTGCCAGCAAAAGAAATTCTGAATAAACATAAACTTTCCAATCAACCGGTCATAATTCAGAGTCTCCCAATCAAAAGGAGGCAAAGTTACTGCCTGAAAAGAGCTTTCGTTTTTGATCTACGAGAGACATTTTCCCCGTGATTTGTATAACCACCAGTACCACGCTACGAACGTTTGTGTGTTTTCGTCTTTTCTTCTTTTCACTTTGATTTTTGATTGTGTACAGTCAGAATTACTGGCATTTTGGCTCTCACACACCTTTGTTTCAGTTACAAAGAATAGAGTGAGCTTTACTGAAAGTTAAAAAGCCTTTCAGTTGTATTGTGTTTAAAAACTTTTAGCATATTAAAAGAAATTCCTTGACAGCATATCAGTGCCTTCGTTTGTCGAATTTGAAAAGAAAGCTTTAAAAATTCTGAAGCTTAGTGCTGCATATGTCTTTGTGAATACATGAGATTTAATAAGGCGCCTATGATACAAGTATCGTTATTAAAGATTGCCCGTTTGAAAAAAGAAGGAAAAAAGTTTGTCGGAAATCTTCATTAGAATCGAGTCATCAAAGCAAATTATAGTGACTGATATGCAGGTGAAATAAAAAGAAACTTTGAATCTGGAATGAAAAAAAAATGGCTTGCGTCATAAATTCTCAGGATTGAACGAAAAGAGTTTTATTAAAATATCTTTATCAAAACTCATTTCGGAGTTTTAGTTAAAATTTGAATAAAAATGCTGGTTAACTTATCTCATTAATAATTTATGCGCCAACAACAACGAGTTTTTATTGAAACAACAGTAATGCTGCTGTGGATGCTAACCTTTTTAAACGTTTGAAAACTGAGGGAACTGTTTGTGGTTTTATCTTTTCCAAAGTTTATTAAGAAAAATTTCATACCATTTCACAATGGCAAATAATCCTCAGACCCAGAATGGATCTAAAGCACTTTGTTCCTCTGGCGAGAAGTTGCACACCTGTGAAGTTTGTTTTAAGGAATTCTCTAAACTAAGATACATGAAAAAACACGCTAAAACCCATAGTAGCGAAAAACCGTTCTCCTGTGAACAGTGCTCAAAGACATTCCTCAATGCAACCTATTTAAAGACACACTTGAAAATCCACATTGGCGACAAACCGTATTGCTGTGAATATTGCTCCAACACATTTTCCAAATTTGCGAATTTAAAGGCGCATGTACGCACTCATACTGGCGAGAAGCCACATTCATGTGAAGTTTGTTCAAAGAAATTCTCGAAATTGGATCACCTGAAGACACATCGGAGAACCCATACTGGTGAAAAACCGTTTTCCTGTGAACGGTGCTCAAAGGCATTTTCCGACGCTTCGTTTTTAAGAAAACATGTGAGAACTCATACCGGTGAAAAACCCTACTCCTGTGAACAGTGCTCAAAGTCATTTTCCGACGCTTTATGCTTAAAGGTACATCTAAGAACCCACACTGGCGAGAAGCCATATTCGTGTGAACAGTGCTCAAAGGCATTTTCTCAGACTTCAAGTTTCAATAAGCATATGAGAACCCATACCGGTGAAAAACCATTTTCCTGTGAACTGTGCTCAAAGACATTTTCCCAGTCTTCAAGTTTGAAAATCCATTTGAGAACCCACACAAATGAGAAGCCATATTCTTGTGAGCAATGCGCAAAGACATTCCCCAGAGCTGCAAATTTGAGACTTCATTTGAGAACCCATACTGGAGAAAAACCGTTTTCCTGTGAACAGTGCTCAAAGGCATTTTCTGACCCTTCAAGCTTAAGGAGACATATGAGAACTCATAACGGCGAGAAACCATGATCCCGTGAATCAGGCACTTTCTAACGCTTCATGTTGAAAGGAATATTTGACCATACCCATATATTACCATACCCAGGAATCACATCATACCGATCGATTGAGAAGAATTTGCAGGAAAACTATAGAACTAAATTTTTGTTTTTCGTGAATATAGACCGATGCGGGTACTGGATAACGGTCTAGATTTTTTTCCAACATCGATCGTCGTAAAAAGAAGTTGCTTCTTTCTGCAACAGTTCTATAGAAAGTCCTGAATATGAAACTAGATGTGTTTGACCGGGGTTGTAGTTTAGACCGGACCATTCTGATTTTAACAATGCCAGTGATAAAAGCCGGCCAAAACCGAATTTTGATACAAGGAGGTGCCCAAAACTTTGAATATTGTTTAAAAGCGTTTAACGTGAAATCAAATTTGACAGCACATGTGAGAAGCCACGCTGGTGAAAAGCGTGTGTCTTAATGAAATTTCTTGAGAATGATTTTCCTTGAAGGCCGTTTTCCCAGTTATCTGAATATTGTTCGAAAAATTGCAATGCGGAAATTTAAGACACAACACTTTTAGTTACATAGAAGAATAAAACAAATTAAATCTTAGATTCTGTGTTTTTGTGTTTCGTTAATGTGTTCGTGTTGTACATTTTTTTTTTTTTTTTCAAAATGTTTGCTCGAATTTATCACGTCGAATGAAAAATAATAATAATGCAATTAATAATGGTAATAATAATATTAAATTAAATAAAGTTAGATAGAGAGCACGTAATGTATCGTTGTTGCATCTGGTAGTTTTTATTTCTTATAGTGGGTTTGGAGAACCAATGGTCATACGTGACACAAAAGTTAATTTCGGCTAATTACTAATTACTAAGGCATTTTCTCTGCTTTCAATTTTCAAACTTCATTTGAGAACCCATTCCGGCGAAAAAAATATTTCTTGTAAACTATGCTCCAGGACATTCCCCAGAGCTGCAAATTTGAACCTTCATTTGAGAACCCATACTGGAAAAAAAGTTTTCCTGTGAACAGTGCTCAAAGTCATTTTCCGACGCTTCACATTTAAAGAGACATACACTGCTCGACATTGAAAATGCAACACCAAGAAGGAGTGGTCAGAAATTGATGAAATTTGGTAAGAAGACAGAGAGACAGCATGAAACAATAAGTGATATTTATTTCAAAATAAATAAGCAAAATTTAGAGCGAGGACGGCGTCGGCTCAGTAAGAAGTAGGACCACCGCGGACAGCGATGCACGCAGAAACACGTCTAGGCATGTAGTCAATAAGCCTGCGGATGGTGTCCTGAGGGATGGCACTCCATTTCCTTTCAACCATTTGCCACAGTTCGTCCTCTGAACGAGGCAGTGACAGGTTCTGCAAACGGCGTCCAATCACGTCCCACACATGTTCGATTGGTGACAAGTCAGGAGAGTATGGTGGCCAGGAAAGCATCTGTACACCTTGTAGAGCATGTTGGCTGATTCGAGCACTGTGAGGCCGGGCGTTATCCTGTTGAAAAATTGCATTTGGCAGACCCTGAAGGTAGGGGATTGCCAACGGCCGCAGTACATTATCTACCTATCGTTGGGCCGTCATAGTGCCCCAAATACGAACTAGAGGTGATACGGAATTGTATGCAATAGCGCCCCAAACCATTATGCCACGTTGTCGCGCTGTGGGGCGTTCCACAGTTACTGCCGGATTCGATCTTTCTCCACGTCGACGCCACACACGTATGCGATGACTATCGCTGGACAAACAGAAGCGGGATTCATCTGAGAACACTACGGTTTGCCATTCTGCCATCCACGTCGCTCTGGTCCGGCATCATTCCAAACGTTGGAGTCTGTGCTGTGAGGTCAATGGCAGTCTTCTTAGCGGGCGCCGTGATTGCAGGCCACGTGCAACCAGTCGACGGGAAATGGTTCTGGTCGACACAGGAACATCCAGGGTACCTTGCACGTGCTGCAGAATCGACGGACAAGTGACTTGCGGATCCGCCACAGCTTGTCGGTGAATCCGTCGATCCAAGCGGTCTGACGTCACTTTGGCTGCACCTGCACCCTTCAATGTGGCTACATTTCCTCTTTCCAACCATCTCCGACACAGCCGATGCACAGTGCTTGCATCCATGTGGGTATCAGCTGCAATTTGACGTATGGACCAACCTCCCCTTCTCAGTCCGATCACCATACCCCTTGTAAAGTCGTCCATATGCTGGAAGTGTCTTCGTTGAGGACGGCGTGGCATTTCCTCCTATCACACGTATCCTTCGAGACAAAAACCAAATTTCTCCGATAATTAGTCTGGCAGAAAAACCAACATGAACATAGCCCACTTTTCAACTTCATTCTCTTATATCTTACTTCACGTGCGTCGGAGAGCAGCGCATTTCATATCATTTGCATAACTCAGTGACGTGCGTCTACGGTAAAATTTGCATGAATTTCTGACCATTCCTTCTTGGTGTTGCATTTTCAATGTCGAGCAGTGTATCTGTACCTCAGAACCAGACTAACGTAAGTCCATTTTCGTCATTTTTCAGTAGAGGGGAAAAACAATTGTCGAATACATGCAAAGAATGGGACTCGCGCTCTTTTCACGCTGCTAAATAATTGTGAAGGAATTTGTTTTATAGAATACTGTTTTAATGAGTCGATGTGGAATAAGATTCTACATACAATGAAGCAAAAAAGTGAAAATGGCCATTTTTGGACTTACGTCGTTCTGGTTCTGAGGTACAGATATGAGGACTCATATTAGCAAGAGATCATGTTCCCGTGAATCAGGCAATTTTTAACGCTTCATGTTGGAAGGAATATTTGGGAGCCCATACCCAGGAAGCGCAACATACTGATCGATATAGAAAAATTTGCAAGAAAATTATAGAACTGGATTTTTTAAAATTTTTTTCAAATATAGATCTATGCGGGTCCTAGATATAAATATATATATTTTTTTCCCCGACGGTCAATTGTCGTAGAAATAAGTTTCTCTTCTCTACTATAGTTGTATATAAGTTCTGAATGTAAAACTGGGATGTAGTTTTTGTCGGAAAATCCTGATTTAGACCGTGCGAGTGGCAAAAATCGGCCCAAACTGGATTTTACTATCAAGGAGATATTCGAAATTTTTAAGTACTGCCTAAAATCGTTGAATGTGAAATAAAATTTGACAGCACATGTGAGAAGCCATGTTGGTGGAAAGCGTATGTCTAGATGAAATATTTTGATGCTGATTTTCCTTGAAATTCATTTTCGCTGTTGCTTGAATATTTTGCAAAAATAACTTTATTGCGGAACTTCAAAACAAAGTAGTTTATGGAATTATTAAATAAAAGGGAAACTTTTATTTTATATTCTTGTGTTTTTCTACCCTGAAGAGCCAAATAAACTTGTACAGGCATGCATATGCAAATAAAGGAGTTTCAAAAACACATGTAATGACTCAAAGACTCTAGAACAGTGGTTCCCAACCTAGGGGTGATCCACCACAAGGGGGTGATTTGGCCCCTCAAAGATGCGATAAATTCTCGAGGGGCGATGGATATTTAGAAGAGAACACAGTAGTAATAAACGGGTAGCAAAAACCGAAATTGAAAACATGCACAAAACCGGCGTTCAGAGTTCGGATAATTTCCCACAAAACAGTAAGTAACTGCCTCTAAGCGAGGGCTAAGCTTGCAAATTAACCACAAGTTAAGAAAGAAAAAAAAATTAAGATTCAAGAACTTTCTCCTAGCACCTCGAATGAACCTTTGGAAGTATTTTGTCATTCACTGTCAATTTTTTGAATTTTCAGATTTTCAATTTATTTTCCTTCAAATTTTAAGTTTCAATGATTTTAATTCCCCCAGATTCCAGTGTAGAAAAGAAAATAATTTCTTGAAAAATGTACTTCTGTTTTTTGAAAAGTGCGTCTATGATCTTAGTTAAATGTTACCCTTCAAATGCTTTTCAGTTCACTTTATATATATAGAAAAAAAATTAAAGATATTTTATTTATTTCTTTATATTTTTAGTTTAAAAGTGATCGGTTATAATTGCTTTATTGCGTTCATTTTACTTCAAATTAAAGCTCGGCACTTAAACTTTTAATAATATCGATGTTCAATAGCACCAAATTTATGTTTTTTTTTTTCGAGGAAGCAGGGGTGGGGGCGATAGGTGTTAGTCAGCGGCTTGAAGCCAGTGATCTCTATATAAACTCTGGATAGCGGACTACACCCCGGCCGGGGAAGCCTTTCGACGCCTTTCACGGGGACGATTTGGGTGTAGTTTCAGCCCCCAGCTTGGCTTCTTTATCGCAGATTGGCACAAATTTGGCGTAAATGCTATTTCGCGGGAGCTAGAATTTATTGCTGTTGTTGCGCATTGCGTTATTATATCAGATTTCGAGGATTTCTATTCTATTTAAGATTTAGTTTAACAACAGCACTTGATGCCAACCTGCAGTGCGTATAATTGCTCTTATAAGTATGAAAAATTTAAAAATTTTGAGATACTTTTTACATGCTACCCGACTAATTTTTGGTACTTTAATTATGTGTTAACATTTTTGTTGCTCTTTTATACCGTGTAAAATTCACATTAAAAAAATTTAAAAAATCTATATTCATGTAAATAGATATATATTGTTCATATTTAAAACATTTCTCATAACTGCAAAGTATTTCGTTCTTCTCCAAATTTGTTCTAATTTATTTATTCACCGAGAATCCGGATTTTTTTCTTAAATATCCAATTATTTTTGGAGAAAAGTAACACGTTTTCTCCTCTTTTTTACTTTTGCATATCAGCGTCAAATCCAGTCGATTGCAGAAATCGTCTCATTTAGAAATTTTCACTGCTAATCACCCCTTAGTAAAAAAAATAAAAAGAAATCTGAAATGAAATTTTCAATTGTTTTTCATCTTCTAAATATTTGAACTATTTTGAAAATGGGAATTTATTTTAACATGTGCTATCAGTTAGCTCAAATATTATTTTTATTTTTATTTCAAGTTATTTTTTAAACTTAATTTTAGATATTAAATTATTTAGTGGAAACACACTAAATGTCAAGAGATTTATCTCTAAATCGTTCAAATATTTCTATGCCTTTTTTTTTTTTGTCATTAAAAACTTTATTAGTTCTTCTTTTCCTTCTTTTTTTTAGGAAGAGGGAGGGAGGGGGATGCTTATTACATATGCCTGCAGTTGAAACACACTGAAGGTGAAGTAAATTAATGGTTAAACAGTGGCGGCTGCTTATATGAAAATGAATCACATTTGCTCCAAACATTTTTAATTCAATAAAGAGGCTAATTCAATAAAGCTGGATTTTATCTTTTTTTTTTTTTTTTGATAATTTGACTCATTAAAAGCATTTTATTTTCCCCTACTGCTAGAAATCAACGTGTTTGTAGGAAGGGCAAACAAGAATAAAGGAACGCCACTCCCAGAAATATTTATTTAATTTTTTTTATCCCCCCCCCCATCCCCAATGTTATATTATAATGAAAATAATGCAAATTTAAAGTAAATTGGTTTCAAGTCGCGGACAAAGTAGTCCTTCAAAATCTTATATTTACTCCTTCAAAACTCCTAAAAAACTCCTTCATTTATATCTAAAATTGAGTACGAATCCTGACATATGCAGGTTTAAAACCGAGGTTTTAATTTACTTTTGGGACATTCCATATCTAGTGATCGACAACCCGAGAAAATTTTTCCCTCAAACTTTTGTATTTCTTTGAAATTTGGCTCATCAATCGCACCCTTTTAGGTGATCATAAGTCCCAATTTTTAGAATTTTATCCCTTTTATTTTTTTGTCTGTGAGACTGATTTTTGGAAAAACACTTTTTTTTCATGAATGCTTGAACATAAAATGAACCATAACTCAGCACCGAATATATAGATAGAACGATTTGGTAAAGAACTTTTTAAAGTACGTTAGTTGCCGTTTAATATAATATGCAACATGATAAATTAAAAAAATATATTTTTTAAAAAATGAAATTTAAATTTAAAATTTAAATTTCTCTGAAAACAAAAATTTCTTTCAAAAAATTTTCAAAAAATTGTGTATTTCACCATTGTTTGCGCAAAATTTTTGGTTAGGATCTCAATGGGATGTTATTTTTATACATTTTTTAATAAAATTTGACAGGAAAAAAATGATATTTTTCACATTCTATTTATTTAAATATGAAGTTATTTTTCTGGTGATAGTCTAAAAAGTAGAAAGTAAACATTATTATACTTAAAGTGAGTTAAAGTGAGCTGGCATGAACTTGTAGGTAGTTCAGTCTCCCTCTCCCCCCCCCCCCCTTAGGCACAACTACTTAAAACTGTTCAAAATGTAAAAAAAAAAACTCTTTGAAACAAAATGAATAGTAAATTTATTTAAAGTTGGTAAATGTGTTTCGTTATAACGAGACGAAGTACCCCCAACCCTCCTCCCAAATACGCCATTATTATTTTGTAAGTTCAAGATCATTACTTTTAAACAATTATTAATTTTACTCGAAAAGGAATCAATGAACATTTTGAAAAGCACTAATTACACGTAATGCAAAACAATATAACTTTATTCACTAGAAAAATTCAATTTTCTTGGTTTCTTAATTTTTTTTCTGCTATTTATTCGTTTATGTACGAAAAAATGTAAAAAATTAATTTTTTGCGTCTTGTTATAGCTAGTCAAACGAATATTGTTTTCTTTTGTCTAGTTATGGTGACCCCAAGGCGGACGAAACTGAATTTCGCTCTTCGCTATGTTGAAAAACGAAACTTGGCGACAAAAATGATCTTCAAAGTTGAGCAAAGATTTTAAAATTATTTAAGACAATCCGATATACAAAGAAAAAAATTGACTCTCGTAGCTTTGAAAATGAAGAATGTTTTATCACTTTTTGCGTTTAAACCTTTTTCAAATATTAAAAATTGGCGTTTTCCCCCGCATTTAAAATAGGGCAAAACGCCGTAGAAACCAATGTTAAAGGATCTCCGCTGGGGAGTAGTCTCTAGGGTTGCAGGCCTTCATCCTTTCTACCGAGCGGTGACTGGGAGTCGTTAATCCAGTTATATTGAGATCAGTGCTTGAAGCGGGCGATGGGCTCAAAAGGGTTGGGAAACACTGCTCTAGAACTGTTGCAATTATTTGAAGCACTTCATTTGCACTTTTCAGCCTCTCACGATTTAATACATTTAATACTGTTGATGGGACAGTCTTTCAGAGTCGTTAAATTTTTTTAAGACGCATCTGTTGAAGTTAAAATTAAAAAAATATATTTTTCATAACAAAAATTTCTTTATTCTATCTCCAGTAGTGCAGAAAACGAAAAAGCATTAAGGTGGTGTACAATTTTTTCTCATGCGTAACATATTAGTAGCATGCATTTGAAGTAACATAAAATCAAGTAATTACAAAAGAACTTCCAAAATACTGAACTCGGATTGAATAAGTAGCAGGAAATGAAACATGTGAGGTATAAAAACGTATTTTAAGAAAAATGCTACAAAAAACGCTGGAACCATTGTGTTTGCATTTTTTTACGCAGAAGAATTCTTTTTTTTTTTTTTTGTATCAAGAAAATACGTTTGGCACACCTTGGTATCACCCCCTCCCTTCCCCGCACGAGGTAGCAGTGTTAAAATTCAATTTTTACTGCGACATTTTCCTAAATTGTCAAGTCTTTGAAAACAAATTTTTTTTTTTTCAGTACTTCTCTTTTTTGAGGGGAATTAGAGGGCCCCCAATAAAGCGGAAGATTTAGGCAGAGAGTCTGGTGAGCGTACCCGTTTTGTGTGCTCTTGTTGATTGCAGCCATGTGTAGTAGGCTGGGCAGAAAATGACTTTTTTTTTTATTTCAATGATAAGTGCACAGAAAAAATTGAAATTTTTTGGTCCATCTCTTGTTCTGCCGCAATCGTGTTGAAGTCTGGAAAAAATGCAGTTTTTTTGAGATTTTTAAGAAATTATTTAACATGTTTTTTAGCACCTAACATCCAAAAATGCATCATATATGACAAACAATGCAATTATTTTAAGACAAATGCCCCGAAAACAGCATTTCAACGTTGTGACAAAATTTTTTAAAAAGGTACAAAAAAACCGGAAATTGTCAAATCTTCTACGCAATTTTGGAAAAGGAAGGAATTATACTACAGATCTCACATTTTTTTAATGATATTTCTATTCACCCAATGGCACTTTTTCTGCCCTACCCGTTATCGAAAATAAAAGAATTTTTTTTTTTAATAATTTGCTAAAAATCTAGAAAAAACTACATTTTTCCGAACTTCAACGCGATTATTGCGGCAGATAAAAAAATGTCAACTTTCTTCTGTGCACTTTGCTTCCCCAATGGCACCTTTTCCGCAAAACCCATCATCGAAATAAAAAAAAAAGTCATTTTCGGCCCACCGTAATGTGGAGCTGTTGAAATCCCTTGAGGATTACAGGTGCTTATAAATAGGGACCAAAAGAATACCCTCTTAATTAAATTTCTTCTGTGCACTTTGCTTCCCCAATGGCACCTTTTCCGCAACACCCATCATCGAAATAAAAAAAAAAGTCATTTTCGGCCCACCGTAATGTGGAGCTGTTGAAATCCCTTGAGGATTACAGGTGCTTATAAACAGGGGCCAAAAGAATACCCTTCTTAATTAAATTAAGACTACCGAGAAACTAGTCTGAAACTAAGGACCCGGCCCTTGGGGCTAGAAACCGGAGTAATAATGTAGGTTTTATAAAGGGGGGAGGGGTCGACCAAACTGCGGATTAGCTCTCCTTGGCCCTGGATTAAATTGGGAAAGAACAGGAAATACCAATAAGAGTCTTGTTTTTAATTATATTTGTCAGCTAATGAGAATTTGAACTGTCAAATTTTTCTGTACTTTTAATAGTTATAAAATAAAGAATGAAACTTTATTAATTATTTTTCTTTTTTGTCATTAAAAAAGAAAAGAAAAAATATGTTTTTTGCATTAAAATATTTCGGGTTTCGGGTTGGTAAAATAAAAGATGGCTGAGAATGAAAATTTATATGCATTTTTCAGCTGAAAAATTCATATAAATTTTCATTTTCAGCCATCTTAAATAAACTATGTCATAAAACAGAGTATTTAATGCATAGATTTATGCAATCATGCTTAATGATTGGAAATTCAAAGTCTGTAAAAGAATGTGACGCAGGGAGCATTTTGAAATTTTATTAAAAAAATTTTTTAATTTTACATTTCAAGAAAAAAGTATTCTCTGTTTTGGCGCCATTTTTTTTATGCTTTTAGATGTAGTTGATATACAAATACACACATTTTTATATATATAGATCAATAATTAAAAAAAAAAATGTGTCCACTGTAGCTTAACATAAATGTAACCTAATAAATAACCAAATGAATGGAGTAAAATTAAAGCAATTCAATCGGTACTGATGACACATCGCAACTTTCCCCAGTCGCACCGCTTATGCGAGCTTAAATATTAAAAATCTGGTATGGACCCCACACTACTTCCTTTTTCGTGTAAATTTCTTAGTAGATGCCTCAAGGGTTAAAATAGTGCTTGAAGTGAGCAAGATAAACAATTCAAACATTTGCATCCTTGGTTTCCCACGAAACAATGTAAAAAAATATTTTACAATGATTATTTTTCTAAAGATTGCTGATTTTAACATCATTCAGTGGATTTTTCGCAAAATATCGCCAACAGCACCAAATTGAACCCAAATTCCAAAAAGTAATTTTTTCGCCAAATTTGTCGCCAACTTGGCGACTAGAAGCTTGGCGATATATAGCCAAGTGGTCGCGTCAATTCATATCATTTGTCTGCATTGAAATTAACACTGATTTACCCCAAAAAAGAGGAAAAACACCCCCTTGGGAACATTCGAATGCAACCACAAAAGGAGGTGCACAACTAGACCCTCCTTAGAGCCTGCACGCCAAACTAGTAGCTTCTACGGCATATTTTGAGTTATGCGACATACATACATACGTACATACAGACGTCACGAGAAAACTCGTCGTAACTAACTCGGGGGTGGTTGAAAAATATTTTTCGGCTGGTTATATGTTGGTAGTACATATGCAAGTGCTGACAAATCGAAAAAACTACCCAACATTCATTCGGGGGTGAACAAAATAAAAATTTATACTCAAATTTGAGTGAATTTTTTTTCGCGATCACAATGCTTCTTTTACTACGTAAAAGGAAGTAAAAATGAAGTATTGCAAGCCACATGGTCTCGAGAGCAGTGTTTTGTGCTCTTTCATTCACTTTTAATAAGGGGCAATCAATCAGCAATAAGAATAGAATAAAAGCACAGGAGGTCAGCGAAGTCATCATTTTGATTTTTTGCTCCTCCTAAACTCAGGTTCTGCGAATACACTATGTGAATTTAACTGTAGTCGACTGGATAACCTGTAGGATTTCTTTTACAGGGTACAGAGGTAGGATAATATGTGGGAATTCTCTGTGTGAACCATCCACAATGTTTCGCCCCCCGTTGAAGCCACTTTTCTTACATGACGTCACATGCTTTTGCTCAAAAAGCCATTTTTCAAGTCTTGCCAAAAACGCCGAATGTCACTGATTGATGTTAACCCAGTAAGACATCTGCGCCTGCGCTGAAAGTCGGAATTTTCAAGAATTTAGTGGCGTTTTAGCGTTACATGATGTTTACTCTTTACTTTGTTTGACATAGAAGAAACGATCTTCGTTTAATCAAATTTAACTTCTGAAAGAGCAAACCTTAAAAATCCAACAAAAATGGTTTGAAAGTCTGCTGAAAAAAAAAAATGTTTTCTGAAGTACCTTATGCACTGTGGTTAACTGTTGCAGCTTGTTGACATTGGATTCACTTTTGAAGTCTTGCAAAGGTAAGTTTTAGCATTTTTAATTTTTCTAATCAAGTTCAGTCACAAACAGTCGTAGCTTTACTGATTTAGGGGTCGTGTTTGTCTGTCCAAGACTTATGCAAATCATTTTCCAGTGTATTTTTGAATTCCCTTCACGGCATCTATAGGTTAAGTGTTGGGCCCTTCTCAATTGTCTCATACTAAATCCGCCACTGTAATGTAGGTGGTAAAAAAATTTCAGACTTTCTGGTAGGGGCTACCAGAAATCTGAAATTTATTTTAGTCTTTTCAAATTATGAAGTGAGAAAATGTTAAAAGAAAAAGAAGTTTAAAAAAGAATTACCTATTGTATGATCTTACCATTATTAAAGCTCGATAGACATTGGATAAGTGAACATTTAAAGGGAAGGTTTTCCTTCCATGCCTAATAATGTTTGAGGGAATGTTTTGTGTTAGAACCTGGATCAGTGTTCGAAATAAACTTTCGTTAGTCGCATTTTGTCACCAAAAATGTTAATTTGATGCGCCTAGATTTTCGACCCTAGTAGTACACTTGACGCTAAAAATTTTGGATCATAATGTTTCTTTTCTTTCACGACTCATTGTGATTATTGATTAAACCAAAGGATACATTTTTAAACATATTTTGCAAATGCAATCCATTTTGCCTTTCAAAATTTATATCAAGACACACGGCAGTGTGTCAGCCAAGTTCGCGCTGCACATCTGCTAGTGTATCTTTACACGAACCATTTCAGGCTACTTTCGACCCCTCCGTTTCTCAAGAACTACTTCATCTACATGCTTTAAATTTTGTAAGTCTATTAGAGTGACATAGAACACCCATAGACCTAAATTTTATGAATATATCTCTTTTATTTTTAAAGTTATTAATATTTAAAAAGTGAAAATATGGGGATTTTCTTATTTAGATTAGGTATACACTCACTCATCAAAATGTTTACCTACTTCCAAGTGTCTCAGAATCTTAAAATTTGGCATCAAGGTATATTTCCATACACTAACTTTGGGAAAAATCTAAAAAGTCCAAAAACTACATTAAAAAAAGCAAGAAAAAAAACGATTTTTTTATGAGTATCTTGGTGCGATTTATAAATGGTTCGGCAAACAAAAGCGCCAAAATGCTTGTAAAACATTGCCAAAAATAAAATACTTAAGTTTAAAATCAAATGTTTTATTGTAAGCTGTTTCAAGGCTTAGTTTGCCTTGACGGAAGATTAAAATGGTTTATCAAGATGAAATAAATAATTCGAATTCTAGAGATTGACTATGCCACCTTGCGGTGACTTAAGATATTAACCAAGTAGTTAAAATATTCTATTCCTCTTTTAAGAAAAATATAGCGTAAATATGAAGAAAATTTACTTGTTTTACCTGTTTCTTTCGTCATTGATCATAAATTGCAGCGTCTCCTATTATTTATTTGAATTACGGGTAAAATCATTAAAATTAAAAATATGTCGAATGTAGCATGGCCTATGTTATATCTGCGTTGTCCGCGTAACTGAAATCTCATGTAATGTGTGTATTAATTTGTGTCTAAATGAAAGCATAACCATTACTTCGACTTTTCAAAAATGCATGCTATCCCAACAAAAACATAAATGTGAAAGGAGCCAAGTTCGGTTGAAACAACGTTTAGGCAGTTTGAAGCAGCAGTGCCACCGACAAAAAAGTTGAAATCTAACAGGCTCCAAGTTCTATAGCTGTTCTGTTAACTACAGTCGTGAGAGTTATTGAAATGTTCATTAATTTATTTTAATAACATTTCGTTAGTTCCTTTCATATCGGCTTCGGAACTGGGCAAGTTTTAATCGTCACGAAGTTACGCTCAAAAAAGTCCGCCTTCCGTCAGTTAGAAATGAACTTGCTAAGTTATAAGAAGCCTAACAAAATGTTATTAAAATACATTAATGAACATTTCAATAACTCTCACGACTGTAGTTAACAACTGCTATAGAACTTGGAGCC
Source organism: Uloborus plumipes (assembly GCA_038373865.1). Classification (NCBI taxonomy): domain Eukaryota; kingdom Metazoa; phylum Arthropoda; class Arachnida; order Araneae; family Uloboridae; genus Uloborus; species Uloborus plumipes. The sequence goes on from JAXGGA010001020.1 coordinate 134,722, forward strand.
TGTTAGATTTCAACTCTTTTGTTGGTGGTACCGCTGCTTCAAACTGCCCAAACGTTGTTTCAACTGAACTTGGCTCCTTTTCACATTTATGTTTTTGTTGGGATTTCCTTTTTCATATGTATTGTAAAATACGCTATCAGCAGTGAGTAGCTTACAGCAGTGCATATCTGCAGCACGCTCATTTTTTCAAAAATCCAATACATGAATACAGTATCTCAGGCCTCGTTTATGCATCCTTCAGCTTCACCCCAGGTTGGAGCGAGAGGCGGATAAATGGGGGATCTAAGACGGGTTGATAATATACCCGTTTTTGGAAGATTGTGGGTTTCTCCTTTGCGTTCCCATCATTCCATACGGTAAGTTTCACGTGCATGATTAAATAAAAATGTGAAACACAATCCGAACAAATACGAAAGAATTAAATTGCACACTGATCAACAAGTAAACACACGAGGGGAGACACATGACCACGCAATGCAATGTGGGGGAAAATCCAGCAATAATTCCTCTATGTTGGAGGAGAAAATTTCCTGCCCCATTAGCCCCGTTCACATGAAGCTTTTCTCCCTCGCATTTCCCCGCTCCAACCACGAGAAAAACCGCTCGGCAAATCCACCATTCACATGTGAAAAGAGGTTTCATTCCACAAAAACAAAATTACCCTGCATCGTAAGCGCTGTGTCGCCAAATTTTTGTAGACGGCATTGGAGTGGACCGTCCCATCCAATATGGCTTGGACGTCCGCTTCCGACCACAACTTGATTAAGAGTTTGGTCTCCTCATCCTGCCATCTTTCATTTTCATTTAAATTTGAAGCCATGGCCAAAGAGAACACCGAACACAAAGAACGACAAAAACCCGGAATGCGGTTCGAAGCCGGTTCTTTCCGGGGTAGAAACGCGCCGTGTGAACAGGGCTATTGAAGCCGAATTGGAACCAGTAAACAGCCTTATTCCGCGAAGCCGGGTTAACTCCTGGTTCAATCCTGCTGCATAAACGGGGCAGGCCATATTTAAGGGGTGGGTTTTAAGGGTTCGAACCCTCTCCAAAAATTTTCAAAACTATTACAAAAATGTTTCTCACTTAAAAAATTATTATTGCTATTTTATTTTTATTTTATTTTTTTTTTTATTTTTTTTTATTTACTTTGATAGAATAATTGTACAAAGTAAGTGTTTTTTTCTGCAGTATTTATATTTTTACTGTAGTTATTACAAACATAATTTCTTAACAAAACACCTTTCTCTTCAAGTTTTTAATGTCACCAAAAAAAAAACCCACCAAAATTCTTCAAATTTGTAAGTACCAAACTCTATACAGGGTGTCCACTCCAATCGTGGACCAATAGCTAATTTCTAAACCGTTAGAGATACGCATATAGTTTATTTAGGAAAAAATCTCCAAATTATGAAAGGAATTTTGGGTCTGTTCAATGTTTTTCAAAAAATCAAATTTTGAAAGAGTTACGAAATTTAAATTTTTATACAGCCCCCCAGTCCTATCAATCATATTTAGTAAAACATTCTTGACACTGTAACGTTTAAAACTAAAAAAAAATCACTCCTCTACCACAAAAATTGACCGAGTTATGACGTTTTGAAAAATCAAGATTTTGCATTATTTCATGACGTCATCGAGCGATCGCTTAAGGGACCGTATGCGAAATCTTTCAAAATCTTGATTTTTCAAAACGTCATAACTCGGTCAATTTTTGTCGTAGAAGAGTGATTTTTTTTTTAGTTTTAAACGTTACAGTGTCAAGAATGTTTTACTAAATATGATTGATAGGACTGGGGCTGTATAAAAATTTAAATTTCGTAACTCTTTCAAAATTTGATTTTTTGAAAAACATTGAATAGACCCAAAATTCCTTTCATAATTTGGAGATTTTTTCCTAAATAAACTATATGCGTATCTCTAACGGTTTAGAAATTAGCTATTGGTCCACGATTGGAGTGGACACCTTGTATATTTAACACATCTTATAAGTGTCCGTAAGAAAGAAATTTCAAAAGTACTCATTCCAATGCGTGAAGAAGAGTTAATCTATCTATCCATTTTTTTTTTCCTTTATTAAAAAGATGAGTCATTTTTTTCATTTTTTGTTTTTCATGTTAATACCCTTTTAACATCTAAAGAAATATCAACAGAATATAGAACATTAAATCACATTTTATTGACTTTATAGATTTCATGAGAAATAGGTTTTGTAAAACCCTCCCAGAAATTAGGTCTGGTTGATAGATCCCTGAAGCTGGAGAATAGTTGATTTACTAACCCATTTATGCCCAAGTTTTTTTTAACCATTTTTTTTTCAATTTTTATCTTCTTAAAACTCTTACTTTGAATGGTTTACATACATTTTAGGCTTAAAATAGTTTGCCGTTGCCATATTTATTAAGTTATTTAACGTCCTGTTTATGAGATATTTTGCAGATATATAACCAAAAATCAACCTCACTTGACTTAACTTTTGCAAAGTAACATCACAGAAGGCATCTGTGATCAATTTTAAGCAAATCATTTTAAAATAGTTTAGTTTTATGAAAAATGAGTTCGCAAAAAAAAAACTTACTTCCATGCACGATTGTTGCTTGACTGATTTGTCTGAAAATAGCTGTCAATAAATAAACTCTGATGTCCAAAGAGTGGCTCTAACTGGTTTTCTTAAGAAGGACTATTTAACTTGTGAAAAACAGCTTTAGTAAAACGATATACCCATTACAGGTTTTTTTATGCAGTAACTAACAAGCTTCCCGTTTTTTGGCTACTGGGCATAAATGGGTTAAAAACACCACCTGGGTTGTTCGTTTCAGGGACGTAACTAGACCATTTTCGAACAGGGGCAAGACTTCGCTTCGGCGCCCCCCCCCCCCCATTAAAATAAAATAAACTATTGGTCGAAATAAATGTAAACGCCAATGTTTGGACCGTCATATACGGGTATACTTAATGTATATTGCATCGAAAATGAATAAAATGCACAACTAAATACATACAATACTTTCTCAAAGCTAAAGGGACAAGTGAAACACTTTTACTGGCCACTCTCTAAAAATATATATATATATATATTCATGCCATTTACTGCACCCTCCTCACTTTCTCTCCGTCGATCTTTCCCACGTCTTTTCCACAATTAAAGACATTTCTTTAAATTTCTGCCTGTGCCTGCATTGAGCTTATTTCTTTTTAGGGAGAGCTGTCTTTTAAAAATTTGTCTTTTTTTTTCTTAAATAATGAAAAGAAAATTATGCAGTTACTTAGCCAATTTAACGCCCCTAAAATCTGGCGCCCGGGTGGCACGAGCCCCGTCTGCCCCACCCTAGTTACGTCCCTGGTTCGTTTTGATGCCTAGAAGCAGGGCCACGCCAAGCCTGATTGGAGCGGTCGTGTAAACGCCAGCTGAGCGTTTTTTTGCAGTGGCCCAAGTCAGTCGAATGAAGGTCACTGTGACTTCCTTAAAAATTCCATTACTCTGCACTTTTCTCCACTGTTTCGAAAACTTTGGCGATATAATTGTAACATGGCAAACTTTAGATGTCCGAATGTTCCTTTTCATCAGGTGTACGCATACCCGTATTAAATCATTCGGCAAAATTTGATGTTCATTGCGGCTAATTAAGAATTTCCCAAAAATTTAAGTTCCAACCGCCCTTGGCAAGTTAAACATAGTTCAATTGAGATTTATTGAAGTGTTACGTACTTTATTTGGAAAAAAAAAAAAAAAAAAAACCTGCAAAGTGCATGGTGGCACAGCGAAGAGGTTAGGATTACGAACACACAATAGAGGACTTGGTTTTTATTCTCTTGCCAATCCTAATGCAGTAGTTTATGCTCATCCAAAGTCTGATTCATTATTTAAAAAAAAACGCTCCAAAAGATAATTCTGGCTGCGCTAGTGTCAGGGTTGGAAAAAATCCAGGTTTTTTTTTTGAAAAAGCCCAGCCCGTCTGGGCTTTTGATCAAAAATCCAGGTTTTTTCGGGTTTTTGATAAAAAATCCAGGTTTTTTCGGGTTTTTGATGAAAAACCCGGCTTTTCAGGTTTTCTCAAGAATAATTTTAATGTCATTCTCTCTGCGAACATTGTGTACCTATTTTTACCTTTCTTTGAATCAGGGGAGCCGTGAAGAGTTTCTGCGCTGTGACCTCCTAAAACACTTCTTTGACAAATTTAGAAAAAACATTGTAATATTGATTTGTTTTTGATACTGAAGTGAATGTATGGATTAAAATAATTGTTGCTTTTTTTTCTTTGATCTTCTAAGTAGGGATGCACCGATTAATCGGCCACTTTGCCGATTATTAATAATCGGCAAAATTGGGCCGATTAATCGGCATGCAAAATACTTTTTAAATATTACTTTTTTAGTACACCATCACTACAAAACTATGATAAATATTTTTATTAACAGTAATGATAATCCTCACAGTTGATATAAAGAATTTAATACATTAATTCTCCAACTTTTGAATAAATATACTCATAGATAATGTTGCAACATTTTTCATGTGTCTCTACTTTTCTCCTTAGCACAGTGCTTTTAGATAACCTCTAATTTTCTCAAAGAATAAAAGTCTTGAATAAATTGCAACTATTAATTGCAAAATTTAAATTAAAAGTACTCCTTACTTGGAGTGCTCACCACTGACTCCTCCGTCCTCCCTCCCTCATTTTTTGAATTATGTGTCCAGTTAATATTATTAACAATGTGTTAATGTAATATTGTTGATAATAATATGAAAATTGGTAATAACAAAAAAATTTGATAACATTTTGAAATGATTTTGCGAAAATTAGGAAAATAGAAATAAATTACTTACTGAGTGATTCCATACCAACTCACCGAATGGGGGTCGCACGACCGACTCGGATTTTCTTTTAATTTGGCACACATGTTGATCATATAGAGGCATGGAAAAGTCCAAATTGTTAGGTTCCTGCTCCACTTATTTTCTGAGATACATACCCTCAAAGTTTGTCCGCCACGTCAAAATACTAAAAAAGTGATGTTATTTAATCATTTTTTATAAAAGATCGTACTCATGCGAAATAAAAGTGTTAGATATCTATGGAAACTAGTTACTCCAGGCATTCCGAAAAAAAATACTAGAACGTTCATAATGAAAATTGCCAAGGTACAGGGCTCTTTGAAGTTGTCACCACAAAATTTGATTTTGCAGATTTTGCTAAAATTGAGGCATTTATTACAAAAAAAGGCAAACAAAACCAACGGTTTTCTCACTTTCTGGTAGTGTACAGATCCTCCTTGTAAATTGCTACGCAATAAATTTTTTGGGTTTCTCACTCCTTCTTGGAAATATTTTAGCTTAAAGATAAGCCATAAGGCAAAAAATGCGTTTTTGGCCATCTTGGCAGCCATTTTTCTCATAAAGGGGGAGCAGTAGAAACTTTAATTTTTTTTAAAAACAAGCCACTGATATGTTAGCTATTCACAAGAAAAGAGTTTACTTTTGGTTATTTCTCCCATTAAGAGATATCCTGCTGACAGTATATGCATTTTTTTCGCGACGACCATATGCTTTTGTTCCCCTTCTCATGGACTTAAAATTAATTAAACCAAAAAATAATGATATATTTATTAATAGCTGTATTATCTACCCAATATGTCATGAAGTTTAATTTATTAAATCATTGAACATACCTTATTAACAGTTAAATATTTACAAAATAATTAAATAAATAATTTAATATAAAGCCATGCTTGAAGAATTAAAATTAGTGCAACTAATTTATTCCCATACTGATCTTTACAAAACTGACATGTGTTGAGCACTGATAAGAACTGACAAGAATAAGTTTAGTCACTAAAATACTAGTTTACAGATACTATAAAGCGTACATTCTATTTTCTACAAAATAATACTGCAACAAAGAACAAGGGTATAAAGGGATAGGTACTAAAAAATTTCTTGAAAAATCAATTAAAATAAAGGAGCTTCGAATATTTATCTCATAAGCAATACCCAATCTTGTGATTGGATGTTCCTGATTGATGGCTATAAACAGGAGGATACCCTTGTTCTTTGTTGCAGTATTATTTTGTAGAAAATAGAATGTATGCTTTATAGTATCTGTGAATTAATATTTTAGTGAGTAAACTTTTTCTTGTCAGTTCTTATCAGTGCTCAACGCATGTCAATTTTGTAAAGATCAGTATGGGAATAAATTAGTTGCACTCATTTTAATTCTTCAAGCATGGCTTTATATTAAATTATTTATTTAATTATTTTGTAAATATTTAACTGTTAATAAGGTAAAATGGAATTCGATGCTGAAATTAATAGCTCTTTATTACCATGCTCAGTTAGTAGCCCATCAAATGAAATTTGTCATAAAATATCCTACATCAAACGAGAAGACCTCATTTATTTTCCTGATATTCATGTGATATTCAAGAAATTCTTCAATTAAAAACAGGAGTATCCCAATCACAAGATTGGGTATTGCTTATAATATAAATATTTAGAGCTTCTTTATGTTAATTAATTTCTCAAGAAAGTATTTAGTGCTTTATAATTATGAATGCATAATGCTCAGGCATCAGAGAAATACTATTTCTTGTTTTCATCAATTATCTAATTTATTGTTCAATAGTTTAATAAATTAAACTTCATGACATATTGGGTAGATAATACAGCTATTAATAAATATATCATTTTTTTTTGGTTTAATTAATTTTAAGTCCATGAGAAGGGGAACAAAAGCATATGGTCGTCGCGAAAAAAATGCATATACTGTCAGTAAGTTAAAGTTTCTACTGCTCCCCCTTTATGAGAAAAATGGCTGCCAAGATGGCCAGAAACGCATTTTTTGCCTTATGGCTTATCTTTAAGCTAAAATATTTCCAAGAAGGAGTGAGAAATCAAAGTTATGCATTGTGTAACCATTTATAGTAAACATCTGTACACTACCAGAAAGTGAGTAAACCTTTGGTTATGTCTTCCTTTTTTTGGAATAAATTCCTCAATTTTAGCAAAATCGGGAAAATCAAATTTTTGTGATGGCAACTTCTAAGAGTGCTGTACCTCAACATTTTCCGTTATAAACATTGCCATATTTTTTTTTCTGAATACCAAGAGTAGCTAGTTTCCGTAGATATCAAACACTTTCATATTGCATGAGTAGAAATTTTCAGAAAAAAAAAATTAAAAAACATCAATTTTTTGGTATTTTGTAGGTCCGGATAAACTTCGAGAACCCGTATCTCGGGAAATAAGTGGAGCAGGTAACTTTCCTTTTGGGCTTTTTCATACCTCTATACCATCAATCTGTGTACCAAATTAAAAAAAAAATCCGAGTCGGTCGTGCGACCAACTTTTTTTTTTTTTCGGTGATTTGGTATGGAATCGCTCTACTATTTCTAAACTCGGAATGGTTTTAGAAAGAAAAAAACAGTAATGATAAAATTGGTAGTATTAAAAACAATCATTTTACCATTAATCGGCCTATTATCAACAACCGGTTAATCGGTAATCGGCCAATTTGCTTATCGGTACATCTCTACTTAAAAGAATTAAAAAAGTAATACAGTCAAACCTCGATGTCTCGAATTCGAAGAGAGCAGTAAAAAAATTCGAGTTATCGAAAATTCGAGTTGTCGAAAATTCGAGTTGTCGAAATTCCTTGATTAATGAGCTATGGGAGGGGGGGGGGTACTACGAGTATATGCGAAAAATAGTGCATGTACCTTTGAAAGTTTAAATTAAACACTTACTTTTTCATTTCTTCATTCAAAAAAAAAAAGTCGATGACAGAAAATGTAGTACACCCTCTGATGTGATGAGAAAAATCGTGGATATGCCGCACCGGATAACGGTCCGGGATAGTGCGGCTGTTCAGTAGTCGGTTAGTCCGTGAAGTTAGTGCAAAAATATTTCACTTCCGGATACCAGTCTGAAATTTTATGTGGGGCTTAAATTCACATAGGAGGACAAAAAAACGCCGGGAGACACTTGATCGGAGGTCCAGGTCATTCCGTGATGACCTCATCAAAATGGCCGCTTTTACAGGTAAATACGTTCGTTTAACTGCTTAAAACTCCATCATAGATTGAAATATTGCAAATCTCAAATATATCATCTGAAAGCTCTTTAAAAGAGCTATTTAGAAAGATTTAATTTTTCTTTCTAAGGTCAAGGGCCCACCTGTGATGACGTCATCAAAATGGCCGCTTTTACAGGTAAATACGTTTGTTTAACTCCCCCTAAAACTCCATCATAGATTCAAATATTGCAAAACTCAAATGTATCATCTAAAAGCTTATTAAAAGAGCTATCTAGAAAGATTTAATTTTTTTTTCTAAGGTCAAGGGCCCACCTGTGATGACGTCATTAAAATGGCCGCTTTTACAGGTAAATACGTTTGTTTAACTCCCCCTAAAACTCCATCATAGATTCAAATATTACAAAACTCAAACATATCATCTGAAAGCTCTTTAAAAGAGCTATTTAGAAAGATTTAATTTTTCTTTCTAAGGTCAAGGGCCCATCTGTGATGACGTCATCAAAATGGCCGCTTTTACAGGTAAATACGTTTGTTTAACTCCCGGGTAATTCCATTGTGACTAACATAACAGTTAGAAAAAATTTTTAATATTATTTTCTGTTTGCTAGCCATATTTTTTGTCACAATGCCAAAAACAAGGTGTTATTCTTCACTGCATAGATGAGTTGTTTAAGTTAATATAAAAAATAATAATATTACTTTCAATTTTTGACGGTTACGGAACATTTTGATCAACGTGACTATCATAACAGATTTGCAACCCTCAAAATTTTGCATTAAATTCATCAACACAATTCTCTAAAACTAAACCAAAAAATAATATTTTTTTTCCCTGATAGTATCTATGTGAAAGGTTATTTTCACATTAATAATTGTAACTTTGGCATATATTTTAAATGATATTGCAAAAAGTAGTGTTTTAATAAAAATCGCCTGTGACTAACATAACGTGACTAACATAACACACGATTAGACCTTTAACTTTAAGTGTATTACAGGTAATATTAGTACAAATATTAGGCTGCAAACAAGATTTTATTGAAGCTTAATACACATGTTTACTTATAAACAAAATTTCCAGTTCAATTTAGTAATAATGTCTGCGGGAATTTTCAGATGTTTGCGACAAGACTTTCGAAATTTAGGTTCTTTAAATTTAAAATTTGGGTTCTTTAAATTTAAAATTTGTCCTCATTTGCGGGAAACACAAAGATTGCTTCAGAGCTTTTGCTCATGAAGAGTTCATAATCATTTTCATTCATGTTTAAAACCTACTTAACATATAGACTTACAAGAGGTAAATACCACCACAATAAAATTACCCACTGTCTTAGTTTTTGTATCTCGGAACAGTCCGGGAGAATTTCCTTCAAAATTATCAGTCAGGGTCATTCCACGTCAAATCATCACACTGTTTAGGACGGCCCGTCACAGATTTGTATGAAACTTGGTACATGAAGAGATTTAACCTAGTTATGAACAAAAACCATAGAAAAAAATTTTTCTTTCACTTCATTCGAAAGTTATTAATTATTAATTATTCAAATTTTCATTAAAAAATGCCACACTTTGATCCGGTTAATGCTCATTTTCTCAGAAACCATAAAAGATTCAAGCTTGAATTTGGTCTTGTTTTAAAGCTCTTTAAATGTGCTTTAATTTGATGTGCAACTTAATAATGTTAGAAAATATTAAATTTAAAATTTAATTAAATTTAATTTTAAAATTTAAATTTCTCAAAAACGGACAATTTTAAAATTCTGAAAAAATTCCCAAAATTACTTTGTATTATCCTTTCACATCTCACCAAGTTTCAGAATGGGATCTTGATGGGATCAGATGATATAGGGAGGATAAGTTTCGCGTATCTGAGAAAAATTGGAGTATTGTGCTGAATAATTAATTTTTTTATCTATAAAAAACGATGAAATATTTCCATAAGGGGTAAAATATTATAATTAAATACTTTTTATAATCTAAACTAGAGAATGGGTTGAACAAAGTTTTGTATATCTCAGATGGGGCAGCCGTACAGTATAAAAATAAAAAAAAATTTTAAATCTATGCTACTATGAAAGAGAATTGTGGCATTTTTCAGCCACTGCTCATGGTAAAGGCCCATGTGATGGCATAGCTGGTACGCTCAAAAGACAGCTAAGGCAAGTCCTCAAAGGCCATTCGAAAATCAAATTACGACGCCTATGCAACTGTACCAATACCAGTGGGCCAGTGTTAGAAATAAGAATTTAAATTTAGGCGTCAAAATAAACAACCTAAGTATCAGTCTTAATGAATCAAACAGATATATATCCAAATATTAGAAAAAAAATGCAACAAATAAAAATGCTGTACTTCTGATAGCTTATTCAAAAAGATCCGTGAAATACGCATATAAAAAAGTGATTTTTTTTAAAGACAAAATTTGTTGCATATTTAGTAACTTTCCAAATGTATCTTTCGGGTCTAAGTCCCAATGAGTTCGGGGGGGGGGGGGGTTAGCTTAATGTGCTGCAAAATTTCAGGCATGAAATTTAGCGCCTAGAGTTTAAAATCAGGGCGTCAACTCAAAATTTTTGGTCCCAAAATGCGACTGACGACGACTGATTTCTAACACTACAATGGACAAAATCTAAGTTTTCAAAGACTATAAACTTCAGCTACGCCACTCAAGTGGAATACTTTGAAAATACAGAATCTATCTCTCATTGTATTTCGAGCAAGCAGTGTCAATACCAGATACCCAAAAGCTGCATGCTTTTATTCCCTTTAGCCTGGGTGAGTGCCAAAACATTTTCTTTTTTTCCATCATCAACCGAATATTCTGTTATCTTAACTGAAGAAAAGGTTGAACTGAAAGACCGAAATACAGGGTGTCTATAAATGATGGACCCGATTTTAAAAAATCATATTTTCAAAAGTTCTCGACGGAATAAAATAATTAATGCGTAAAAATAACGAGAAAAGCTCGAAGTTTTTTTTATTACTAACAGATGGCAGCACATTTACGATCGCTGACAGTAAGAAGCCCAAAATGGCGACAGTGACTGAGAAGAGTTTTTGTGTGTTGGAGTACGCAAGGGTTTTTTCGACTACTACTGTCCAACGTGCTTTTAGAATTCAATACGGTAAAGAATCACCAACTAGGAAAAGCATTTTGCGATGGTATAAGCAGTTTAAAGAAACAGGTTGCTTGTGCAAAAAGAAAAGCAGCGGCCGGCCAAGCCTTTCGAACGACGCAGTGGAGAAGGTGAGGGAGAGTTTTGTTCGCAGCCCGCAGAAGTCGACGAGAGTTGCCGGCCTAGAATTAAGAATGCCACATCAAACGGTATGGAAAGTTTTGCGTACAAAATTACAGTTTAAACCGTATCGTTTACAGTTGCTGCAACAAATAACAGAAAATGATAAAGTGCGTCGATTAGACTTTTGTGAACGCATGCTAATGGAATTACAAAATCCTAATTTTGGCAAAAAATTGGTATTTTCAGATGAATCGACATTCCATTTATCAGGACATGTTAATCGTCACAATGTCAGAGTGTGGGGAAGTGAAAATCCTCATCAATTTCAACAGTTTATGAGAGATTCACCCAAAGTAAACGTTTTCTCTGCAATGTCGTGTGAAAAAATTTATGGGCCTTTTTTCTTCGGTGAAAAAACTGTCACAGGTGATAATTATCTCGACATGCTGGAAATTTGGTTATTTCTGCAACTGCTTGAGGACAGTCCAGATTTTATCTTCCAACAAGATGGAGCACCTCCTCATTGGTCTTTGTCGGTTCGTAGTTACTTAAACAATTTGCTTCCACAAAGATGGATAGGCCGTGCGTGTGACGATGATTTAACGTTATTAACTTGGCCACCAAGATCTCCTGACCTAACCCCATGCGATTTCTTTCTATGGGGTTACGTCAAAGACCGTGTTTTCGTACAGCCAATGCCGAACACACTCCCAGAATTGAAACAACGCATTTCTGCAGCAATACAAACCATTACCAGAAACATGTTACAAAATGTGTGGAATGAACTAGATTATCGATTGGACGTATGCCGTGTGACAAAAGGGTCCCATATTGAACATTTATAAGGTAAAAAATACACTATCTGTTAGTAATAAAAAAAACTTCTGTAATAAAAAATAAAAAAATCTGTAATGAAAAAGTAATAAAAAAATACTATCTGTTAGTAATAAAAAAAACTTCGAGCTTTTCTCGTTATTTTTACGCATTAATTATTTTATTTCGTCGAGAACTTTTGAAAATATGATTTTTTAAAATCGGGTCCATCATTTATAGACACCCTGTAGATATGTGATTTCCATATATGATAAAAATGGTGTTTAAGTTATGTTTTGGTCAAAAATGAAGACAAAAACGTGAAAGTCACTTTCCTCCACTCATTCCTACCACGACCTTTTCCTTCATTTTTCATATACATCAGTACCTGATATGCTTTGGATACCTTGTTTCTACCCAGGCATTATTTGCAAAGTAAAACCCATTACACGAACGGGTGAGACATATACTCTACTAGCTGAAGAAAAGAAAAAGATTGGAAAGATTTTGCAGCTTGGAGACTAAAACATCGAAAAAACGTATGATATGGTTGACGTTTTCTTTTACTAAAAATAAGTTTATGAATTTTTTTATTTTTTTTTTTGAAATTTTTTATTATATTAATTTCATTTAAACTTTATGTAACTCATTGGACGTGTTTACATAACTATTAGCAGTTTATTTTTCGTTCCCTGCACTATTTTTTTTAGTTTTTTTCATATGCACAAAACTTGTCCTCCTTGTATCATTTGATCCCATCAAGATCCCATTTTAAAACTTGGTGTGATGTGAGAAGATAATATTAAGTAATTTTGTAAATTTTTTCAGAATTTTAAAATTTGAAAAATTTAAGTTGAAAAAAACATATAATTAAATTTTAAATTACCATGAGCAGTGGCTGAAAAATGCCACAATTCTCTTTCATATTAGCATAGATTTAAAAAATTCTTTTTATTTTTATACTGTACGGCTGCCCCATCTGAGATATACATATCTTTGTTCAACCCATTCTCTAGTTTAGATTATAAAAAGTATTTAATTATAATATTTTACCCCTTATGGAAATATTTCATCTTTTTTTATAGATAAAAAAATTTATTATTCAGTACAATACTCCAATTTTTCTCAGATATGTGAAACTTATCCTCCCTATATCATATGATCCCATCAAGATCCCATTCTGAAACTTGGTGAGAGGTGAAAGGATAATACAAAGTAATTTTGGGAATTTTTTCAGAATTTTAAAATTGTCCGTTTTTGAGAAATTTAAATTTTAAAATTAAATTTAATTAAATTTAAAATTTAATATTTTCTAACATCATCAAGTTGCACATCAAATTAAAGCACATTTAAAGAGCTTTAAAACAAGACCAAATTCAAGCTTGTATCTTTTATGGTTTCTGAGAAAATGAGCATTAACCGGCTCAAAGTGTGGCATTTTTTAATGAAAATTTGAATAATTAATCATTAATAACTTTTGAATGAAGTGAAAGAAAAAATTTTTTCTATGGTTTTTGTTCATAACTAGGTTAAATCTCTTCATGTACCAAGTTTCATACAAATCTGTGACGGGCCGTCCTAAAATTGTACCAAATTGTGTTGATTTGACGTGGAATGACCCAGCAGCTTCATCTTCCACAATTTCTATAAAAAAGCTTATTTTCTTGGGATTTCATCTCCTGTATTTTTTAATGAACAAATTTTAAATTTCTCCATATTTACAGCATACGTATCATTCCTACCGAAAAACCTTTTTCGGGGATTCCCGTTTTCAAACAGCAATTCTAACTCTTTCATTTTAACCATGTCACTTTTACTCACAAATAATCAGTTTATCTTCAATTCTTGTTTTTTTAATTCCTGAAATAATTCCTATGCATTAATTACCAAAGCTGCCCATGTAAAACGCTGCTCCACACGTTGTACTAAACATGAGGGCACTTTCCATGATCCAATGTCATAAAACTCCATTACCTGTAGATGCTGGAGGCAGTTAGGGTCATATCTGTTTTTTAAGTGAGCAACAGCTCCAATGTTCATAGAAAAACTTATTGCACAGTGACACCGCACATAGCTTTAAAATCATTTAAAATTCTTTCATTGAAGATGTTGACTTCACATGTCGATTACTTACCTCGCAAATTACAGCATAAAATGTTGACCCCAAATTTACCATTAAAAAACTGTTTTGAAAAAAAAATTGACAGCAGTATAAATGTCACACTAATTAATTAATAATAATAAGATGTTCAATAAATTAATTTGTTTCTAAAATAAACTGTTTGGTTAAGATTTACGCTTTTCTTGAACAGTCATGTTATGTTAGTCACACACAATGATGTTATGTTAGTCACAAGTCCTATGGTTAGAAAAAAGGAAATTCTTTATGAACAACCTTATCAACCTAACTGTGCCCATAACATAAAAGAGATCAGGAGAAAAAATGTAAAAAATATTATTTCCAGAAGGTAATAACTAAATTAATTCATGTTTTCGTGACTAACATAACAAGTAAATCAGACTGAATAGTTACTAACTTTGCAATATTTATTTTATGATAAAACAAAAAATATTATATACTGCTGTAAAGCAAAAGAATCATGCTTCAATAATTAAAAAAAAATTCATTATTATTTGCAGTTTTTTTAACTATATATGAATATGAAAAGTTAGAAAAATATGCGTTGTTTTGGGTAACTGCATATCTTATCTTTACAGCCATTTTGTAGGTGTTTAGAGTAATATTTTGTGAGAACTGAGGTTAAACTCTAAAAATTTGAAAAATTATCTTTAAAATGATATATCACACGATGTATATATTTGAAGATGAAAAAATCATGTCTAGGTTGACATTTACATGGAATTACCCTCCCCCCAAAACTCCATCATAGATTCAAATATTGCAAAACTCAAATGTATCATCTAAAAGCTCTTTAAAAGAGCTATTTAGAAAGATTTAATTTTTCTTTCTAAGGTCAAGGGGCCACCTGTGATGACGTCATCAAAATGGCCGCTTTTACCGGTAAATACGTTTGTTTAACTCCCCCTAAAACTCCATCATAGATTCAAATATTACAAAACTCAAATATATCATCTGAAAGCTCTTTGAAAGAGCTATTTAGAAAGATTTAATTTTTCTTTCTGAGGTCAAGGTCTCACCTGTAATGACGTCATCAAAATGGCCTCAAATGACGTCATCACAGGTGGGCCCTTGACCTTAGGAAGAAATATTAAATCTTTCTAGATAGCTCTTTTAAAGAGCTTTTAGATGATATATTTGCGTTTTGCAATATTTGAATCTATGATGGAGTTTTAGGGGGAGTTAAGCAAACGTATTTACCTGTAAAAGCGGCCATCTTGATGACGTCAGTACAGGTGGGACCTTGACCTCATAAAGAAAAATTAAGTCTTTCTAAATAGCTCTTTTAAAGAGCTTTCAGATGATATATTTGAGTTTTGCAATATTTGAATCTATGATGGAGTTTTAAGCAGTTAAACGAACGTATTTACTTGTAAAAGCGGCCATTTTGATGACGTCATCACAGGTGAGCCCTTGATCTCCAAAAGAAAAATTAAATCTTTCTAAATAGACCTTTTAAAGCGCTTTCAGATGATATAGTTGAGTTTTTAAATATTTAAATCTATAATGGAGTTTTAGGGGGAATTAAACAAACGTATTTACCTGTAAAAGCGGCCATTTTGATGACGTCATTACAGGTGGGCCCTTGACCTCAGAAAGAAAAATTAAATCTTTCTAAATAGCTCTTTCAAAGAGCTTTCAGATGATACTTTTGAGTCTTGCAATATTTCAATCTATGATGGAGTTTTAGGCAATTAAACGAACGTATTTACCTGTAAAAGCGGCCATCTTGATGACGTCATCACGGGAGTTCATGACCCCTGATCAAGTGTCTCCCGGCAGTTTTTTGTTCTTATATATGTACATAAGCTCTGTATCAAATTTCACACTGGTATCCGGAAGTGAAATATTTCGGCTGTTTTTGTCACTAACTCCACAGACTAGTAGTCTCCACAGGGGCGCCAGCTATCCGACTTCTTAGGAACAAGGTGCAGCGGAGAAGCCCAAGGTCCTTCGGAACGGCGAGTAGTACAGTCATAGAAAAAAAAACGAAACACTCGCTCGTATTCGAAGACTATTAACACTAGAGACACGTGTAATATGTTATTTTTTCAGGAATAATGTGCTCTATAAATTTCTGCAAGTAAATTGTTGTTAAGGGGTCGTCTTCATATAAAAATCGGCATCAACTTTAAAATTTTCTACGAAAACCCCCCTTTTTTATCGCATATTTGTGATCAGCAATATCATTTAACTTTGTATACCAAATCGTTTTAAATTTGCTCCAGCCGTTGCTTCGCAATTGAACTGAGAAAACACCGTCCCGTAATGTTAAAAATATTTTTAATACTTGGGCATATAATACCTAAACTACGATAGGTACGGCAAAGTTTGTTTTTTTATATTAAAGTATGAACCAACCCAACAATAAAAACGTCATTAACTTCCTCTCAGATAAAATTTTGAATTTTTTATGAATTTTGAAATTAATATTTGAAAAAATGATGATCTGGAACCATATAATATTTTGATGGAAAAACAATCTAGAAGGGGTTTCAAAGGAGAGTCCAAAATGGGAGCTCAAAATATCCAGTAGTTTTTGAGATATGCTAAAAGAACCATTTTTAGGGACCATATACAACTGTGCAAACTGGAACAATAGCAGGGAATTTCTATGCAAAGAAAGAGGAATATGCTTATCCACCAGTTGCAGAACATGCTCAGCGTTTTTATATGGTGTTTAGTTTTCAACAGTTATAATATGTTGAAAGCGAAATGCTAATAAAACTGCTGAGTATATTTTAAAACTGGTAGACAATCCAATTTTTTGTCCATTAGTCAGAAGTCTGCATTCATGCAACATGTAGCAATTCAGAAAACTTTTTACGTGGACACTTGATTTTCATGGAAAACTGTGGTGTCTCGGAAGGTTATTTGGAATAATTTGTAACGATTAGACGTTTTTTTAAATTCTGAGCCACGGTTTTAACATTTTTGCCAATCCTAACACAGTAGTTTATATAAATACAAGAGGTTACTTTTAAGTTGTAACCTCTCTCCAAAAGGTGTGTGCTGCAACGGTTAGTGCGTAGCTAAAAGTATGCATCCATCTTTGTTTAATCAAAAAATAGAATGTTGCGTTTTTCCCTTGAACTCTACACAGTAGGGTTTTCTCTTCCAAATTTCAAAAAAATATTATAACTTTAACAAAACCCGAGAATTTTTAATTAATTACGAAAAGCAAACGAATGATTGCGAGTAGCTTTAGGTAATTTAATCGAAAAAATATGATTTGTCTACTCTTTGTAAATTTCGACCTTGAAAGTAGCCTTTTACATGTGGTGGTGGTCCTTACATCTTTGGTCGGTCATAACTTTTGTTCTACTGGTCCTAAAGTGATGCCGCTTGGTACCCTGCGTACTTTTGGCCCTCCGCACCTAATTATGTAACCAAATGTAGGGGTTCCCATTTGAAAATTCAGCCTTTGAGTACATTTCACTTTGTATATAGCCCCTTAGCAAAATTTTACTCACATAGTTTTAAAGAAGACGTTAATCCATGTCAGAAGACATCTTTCTTTTGTTCTTGGCAAATATAGCAGCCGAATAATTCAGAGTGTTTCGTTTTTTTTTTTTTTTCTATGACTGTACCTTCTTTTACCATTGCGTCGAACTCGGCTTTGGCAATTTTAAGGCGGTCCGGAGCAAGACGACGTGTGCGACAGAACACTGGAGGTCCGGGGGTAGTACGGATGAAGTGCATAGTAGAGTGCCGGACTTCACGTATCGTTCCGGCTGGTCGAACTAGCTCGGGGAAATCTTTTAAGATTGTATAAAAATGGTTAAAATCACCCTGAAGAAGCTTCACGCTCGGCTGTGCAGAATTTAAGGGTTGGCCAGAAGTGGAAAGTCCAGTGATGCCGTCGATTAAGCGCTTATAACGACAGTCCGGTAGCAAATGATAATAAGCTAGAAAGTCTGAGCCGATGATTGGAAGGGAAACGTCGGCCACCACGAAACGCCAGGAAAAACTCCTGCGCAGGTTGAAGTCCAATTGCAGCGTCACTGTTCCATATGTGTTAATTGACGAATCATTAGCTGCACACAGGCGAAAGTTGGGGTCCGGAGTTCGCGATGACACAAGAGAAGCGGGATAAACGCAAAGGTCACTTCCGGTGTCGATAAGGTATCTCTGCTTGGTGAGGCGATCCGTAACAAGTAGGCGACTTCCGTTTGATTGGCAGCTTGTAGTCGCCACTAAGGACTGCCGCTGAAGTTTCCCTGAAAGGCGCATGGCTGTGTGCACCGACGAGCCTTCTCCCGAAAACGCTGGTGGTAATAGCAGATTGCTGGGTCGGGAGAATGACGAGCGGGGAAATTTCGATAGCTGCGAGGTTGGCGTGACTTTGATCTGCTGCGATTCGAAGACTGGAAACTGGAAACTGGTTTTTAGCTCGGTGACATGAAGTGACAATTGATGTACTTGTTACGTGTCCCAGTCGTTTTGCCAAAATCCCCCTGAGACTTTGCTTATCATGCCGGGTCTACACTCTTCCGAGGCCCTCCCGAGAGACCACGTGACAGACCGAGAGCAAGAATATACAGCGGTCCCTCGTGTCGCTCTCGAGAAGCCTCCTCTCGCCCTCTCGTGCCTCGCGATGTCTCCGCTTGTTGTCGGTCTCTTGGGCACGAGGCAAAGGAGACCCCCCGCGTAGGTTGCTCCGCTCGCGGCCAAAGAGGGACAGCGTGTCAGCCATTTTGTTTCACCCCTTATTCAGAATCGATATCATGATTGTTGATTGTAAATGATAGTCATATTTAATGTAGAAAATGCAATCAAAAGCAATGACATCCCCCCCTCCCTTTAAATTATTTATGCTAAAAACAGTTCAAGTCGTTTTGTATCGAAACGAAATGCAATACTTCATGTATCTATTGCTATTTTATATTTTTGTGAAAATTATTAATAATCTTAAGTCTAAAAACACAAAATAAATATTACTTCATAAATGTGTAAAAAATTTTCAAATTATATAGAGCTTTTTACCGCAAAAAAAAAAAAGGTTTCGGCTGTAAAATAGGTCAATAAAGGTTCTTAAAGATGCGTTTAAGTAGTTAAAATTTTATACATTTAATACAAGAGTATTGACACTTTTTTAGCAAAATTTTAGGTTATATTTATATAGCACATTACTCAAAAATGAAAATGCTCATTTTAAATAAATAAATAAATAAAATAAAAACATAAATATTCTTTATTTTTCCAAACATCAAAGAATATGTATGTTCTGAAGAAGGCAAAAAAAAAAAAAAAGAGGGGGAAGTAAAATTCTATATACCTGATAACTTATCGTTTGCACTTTTAGTTGGCTAAAACTGTCTTTAATTTTGATGATATTTGACATTAAAAAACTATTTGATTGAAAAAAAGTCAAAAGTAAACGAATAAAAAGTGTGATCTAGAAAATATCTCACATCAATTTTGAAGAATTATATAACAAACAAAAAATTACTTTTGCACTACAATACGGAAAGTAAATAAATACAGAAAGAGAATTTAAGCAGCTTTTTCTCAGATAAATTTTGTTTTCAGAAACACAGTACGCACATTTTTTTCTGAATTAAAAAATAAGTTCCTTGTAGCCTTCAAAAGGCGTGTGCGGTGTAGCGTACATAGACTTAGGTGCGCCCACCTGCAAGATTTGTAAGTGCGCCCCTCCCCCCTAGAAGAAAATTATATGTAACTCTAAAAAATATATTTTCAGTGTGACTCATAGTGCTATTTTATCGTGCGCCCTCAGATATCTTGCCCCCCCCCCCCGCGCCGAGGGATCTGTGGGGTACGCCACTTTGTGTACGCAATGTTTTATTTCATTTTGCGTTTGCAACATTTATTGTTATTATTTATGTATTATTATTTTTATGTATTTACTAGCTGCCAGGGCAGCTAGATTAGCTTCCTGCGGCATGCTGATGCATAACGTCCCCCCTCTCTAACTTTTACCTCATTCTGAAATTATATTATTTGATATAATTTAATGTTCATTCGATTTCAAGACATACCACGCACGTGGCACGGCGTTGCACGGGCACTTCGTGCCCTGAAAGTAGTGAGAAAAAAAATTTAAGGAAACTACTCCCCGCCAAGGCGGCTCGTTTACAGGCGCTTCACGCCTTTACTTTTTTCCTATATAAAAAAATCATTCGAATTATTGAGATGCTTCACGTCTTCAAGATGGTGAGGAAAGTTTCAGTAAGTTCAGCTCGCTCAAAGAAAAAAAGCAGACATAGATACTCAGTTTTTAATATAAGTAGATGGCTCTTCAACAAATAAATGTTTCAAAATATTACCAGTAGCTAGCGATAAAAATTCTACGTAAGTGGCCCGCTTATGAATTTCGTGTTTGATTTAGTTAAGCCTTCATTCAAAATTCTCCTTCTCATTGTTATTATACTGTTTCATAGCAACGACGGTTTGCAAGAATGGATTTCATATTTAATCATTTATTAGGCTTAATCGCTTCAAACTTGACTACTTATTAATTGATATCTTCGCTAATTAAAATCGTATAATTATATCAATTGAAACTAATGAAGCCTGAAAAATTACCTATCTATCGGTACCTGGTTCGACTTTCAGGTCATTGGCGTTCAGGAGAAAGAAGCGTGACATAGAAAGATAGAAAGATAGTTAGAAAGAAAGATAGTTAGAAAGAAAGATAGTTAGAAAGATACTCAGTTTTTAATATAAGTAGATTTTTGTTTTATCATATTCTTTTCAACTGTATCTTGATTTTTATCATATACAGTCTTAACAGAATAAAATTTTTTGTCTGAAGTTTTCTTTTCTTTTTTTTTATCTAAGTTCAAACACTTGATTTCCGTTTTGCGAATTAATCCTGATTTTAAAATACAGTCAGTACCGTAATAATGTGATCCAGAGTGGACCAAAATGGTGGGCAATTTGTTTTTTTTACTGACTATTCGCTTGTCCGAGAATGTAGATAACCCTCTCGTTGCACCCCTTATCTCCCCTTCTCTCGGGTAATAAATCTTCTGACTACTCTCGACAAGCTCTCGCCGAGAATGTAGAGCCACGGTCAGACGAAGATGGACCCGAGCCTCCCAGTGGGGGGTGTGGGAAGTGTCAATCAAACTTCGAGTTCGGACGGTGTAGGGATTCTAAACCAGTTAATTTTCCCTATTGAGGGGAGATCTTTTCCCTCTTTAGAGCACGTGCATAAGGCTTCCATTGCTTTCCAGGCTTCCAAAATTTAGGCTTTATTTATTTATTGATTTATTTTTTCCGTGTGTGTGTTGAAAAATATAACTGCAATAAAATTTAATGCAAATATTACGGCAAGCAAAAATATTAATAAATATTGAATGAGCTAAATGAAAATTGAACTAAATTAACGAACTAAAATTTTCCAATTGAACTAAATTGGACAAATAACGAAATCAGACAGTAAGATAAAAAACTCTTTCTCCTTAAATATCTTTTATATGCTTCAAGTAAAACATTTTTAAATACTCGCAGCATTTTTTTTCTTTTACATACAAAAAAATAATTTTATGATAAAATTTAATAAAGTTATAAAATCACTATTTCATGTAAAATAGTTCTTAACGATGTCTTTAGAAATTGAATGCACAGTAAGAACATTCGGAAACGTCAGAGATTATTTCCAAGTAACATTCCAAGATTTCACGGGGTCTACCAGTTGTCCTGAATAAAACAAGTGCAGTGCCCACCACTAATGAAATCACTGGGTTATAAAATCAGTCGCTTTATGAAATCAAATCTGGAAGAACAGAATCATTACTACATCAAAACATGTTGAAACCATCCTTTAATAAAATCATTAGCGCCGTTTTATAAAATTAAGCTATGTTATAAACGAGGGGGGGATAGAAAACACGCTTTTTCTTGTCTGAATAAAATTTTATAAACTCTCAAATGATTTTGAATCTTACTCATAGAGCAATAAGGGAATATTTGAAAAACCTTGGTGTTTGAAAAAAATGTACTTCATACATATGAGTTAAATTCGAATTGTGTTTTAACCCATTAATGCCTAGCGTCCCTTTTTAGGGACGGTCCAAAAAAGGGTCCGAATTTCCCCAAAATGAGCATTTCAACCAAATAATAGTGTTCAATAAGTACCTTGGTATTGTCTCAATTCGGTATTAACAGATTGCAGCACATAACCATTGTAAAGTGTGGTCTGTAGCAGTTTTAATATGATCTTTATCAAAAATGACATCGTTCACAATCTCAAGAAAAAAAGCTAAGTTTTCAAAGTGATTCCCAGCTTCCCAGTTTACGTTAATTGATGATTTTATTTCTTCTTATAAAATGTCTTTTTAAATATTATATCGTAGGAAGAAAAACATTTCAGTAAAAAAAGTATGTACCCTTTGGGGTCTATCGTCACTTTTAAGGGAAGATTTTTCTTTCCTTAATAAAAAAAAATAAACTTTTGCATAATATTTTTTTTATTGTTTTTCCTGTCCATTAACCATTGTTTGTAACCAGTATACAAAATATCTTTGGGAAAAAAAATGTCAGGCATTAATGGGTTAATATATGCCGGTTTATAAAATCTGCCGCTTAATGAAACCAAATATTCTCGGAAGAAATGTGATTTTAAAAAGAGGCGGGCACTGTATCACAGAGAAAAGTCTACATTCATGCAATTCGTAGCTGAAGTGCTTCAAATTGTATTAAAAAAATACTTAAACTGAACTGAAAGTCCTTCAGAATAAACATGTTATGTCAATCTGAAAGTGTTCGAAATCGGCGGCAAAGTTACACACAATGCAAAATATCAGAAAATAATTATTTTTATACATAACACTTTTTTACCAATTTTTTTAAAACGGACAAAAAAAAAAATCTATTTCTCATTATGGGGCTTGAGTTCTACCTAACCGTAAAGGGTGTAAAGAAGAGTAATCCGTGAGAAAACTTACATCAGCTAATAATATTTCAGTGCAATTAAACAATCCGTTACATTTTAATGTACCTACGTATTAACTTTTCTTGTGCCCTGGGTTTTTAGATAATGAGGAATATTTTTTCAATTATTAGTCCATTTTCGAAACACGGTAAATTAAAAATCATTTTTATTTATTTAAATAATTATTTAGAACTAATGACTTTTCTGAAACAGCATATCCATAACACCCATATTTTAAACATCAATCTCATATGCTCGATTTGTGGGCCCCCTCATAATAATGATGATTTCAAAATGAAAAGCAGTTCTGATGAAGCAATTTCTAAGATGAAATGAAAGATAATGATGCAGACCTAGAAGGAATTGATTCTTTAGCTACAAAAACTGCAAAAGCTGGTAACTATGTATTTGGGAAACTTGCATAAAAGAAAGATTTAAAGTATTATGAAGTTTTAACTTTACAATATGATACAAATGAAACAAATGCTGCTAAATTTGATAGAAAGAATAGAAATGGATACACTTTTTATTGGTTTGATGTAAGTGATGTTAGATTTATAACTGAGGATGAAATGATAATGTCTCTCCCTCAACAAACTTCAAATAGACGCTGCCATTAAGTGTTTCCATTTTTTTACAACCTATATATTTTTTCTTATTTGATCAAAATTGATCTTAATCGATTCTATTATGTTTGTTCAACACTAATTTATATGTAAAAGTAAAAAATATGCCTAACGGCTTTTAATGAATTTCACGAACACAATTGTTTTGTATTCTGCTTTATAATTTTTTGTCATACACATTTAAATGTAAATAGATATCTCGTTAATGGATACATTTATGAAAAAGTATTTCCTATTAAAATGTTACATACTTTATTAGGTAGGTCATGCAAACCACTTTTAAAGGTATGCTCCCTTTAAAAATAAATAAATGAGGGGTGGCCCACTTACCATTCCTAGGGGGTAATTGGGCTACCCACGTCATTTTTTAAAGAATACGATAGTTAAAATCATTTGAAGCATTTTTTTAGGAAATAATGCTGAACTTGTGTTTATTAATAATGTCCAAGATAAAATAAGTCAACAAGTTTAAACTTTTTTTGCTTTAAAGCTGCTGTATAAGGCTTTAAAAATGAACTGTTCTAAAAAGGGGGCCCACTTACCCTAACCAACCCTAAATTAATTAAAAAAAAAAGACTGAATAAAAGATTTCTGGTAGAGATCTAGAATTATTTGAGAAACGCCTTCCCTAATAATAAAGTGTGTTTAAGTAACATTTACTTCCATTTAAAGTAGAAAGTATGTTATCTTCAAGAATTAAAAAATATTTATTCAAAAAAAGTTATCGAGAAACCTCAAACAAGGGCATAACTTAGTATTTCATGATACAATATTAGCAATCTGTGGTTCAAACAGCACATGGCGGTCTACCGATCCATGCCGGAGGAAAAATCCCCAAAAATGTCCCTCACGCAGAACTTTCTCTTCGAGTTGGAGAAAACGGCTTTTGTGTCCTTATCTCTGCTCCTCTCCTTTTGTCCGTTGATAATCTAATCCGGTCAGTGGATGGGTCTAAGACAGCAGTACCCAGGGGAATTTTGGCCAGAGTTCGGGTGAATCACTTGTTAAGGTTCGGACAGCGCGGAGATTCCGGATGCGGGGGTTGAAGAGGGGTGGAGCTCGTGAACTGCGTTTGGCAGGGGTGCGAGGGGAACTTCCAAGATCCTGTCTGCTGTTTCAGCCATGACTTCAGCCGGGAGAGAAACTTGTGCTTGAAGGATAGCCTGCACGTGGGGAGGAAGTCGCTGTAGCCATAGGGAGCGGAGTAGGGTCTCTTGTATCTCCATTAGGCCCCGTTTATGCATGCTCCGGCTTTAACCCGGCGTGAAGCAGAAGGAGGAGAAATGCAGCATTGAAGCCGGGTTTTCAACAAGACCTGTTTTTGACAAAAGGCGATTTCTCTACCTTTTCCCCAGAATCCCTTGCGGAACGGTTCTGGTTTCGTGGAAGTCGCGAAAGTTGTTTTTCGTTTTTATTCCTCAAATTGTTGATTTGAAATTAGCTTGGACGTTATGCCTTTCTTCATAATTCACAATATTACACAAATTTACTGATTTTAAAACATAGGTCCCGTTTACATACTTACTTATGCACTTTCCAGTACATTTTGTAACTTATTTTAAGTGGGCAAACATCATTATTCTCGGGAATACTTTCCGATTCTTGGGAAAAAATATAACTCATTAATCTCAAACTTTTAAAATGAAATGTGTAGTAACAAAAGCATTTCTTGACAATACTGCGAAAAACAATTTCTATTCGTAAAAAATATGTTGGACAGTCTGTAATAAATAGGGGTATAGGGGAAGAGATGGTATTTAAAAAAAAAACAGGGTTTTCGTTCTAATAGGCAAATTTTGCCACACATTTTTTTTTTATGCAATAGAATGCATCCGTATTTATTTCCTCAGTTTTCAGTTGGAATGAAATTTGAAAAAAGTTTATGAATGCACTTGACATGTTTTCGATCGGGAAATGTTTTGGTAGTTTTGACCCGTTGACCCTTTAATTTTACAAGATGACCTTTAATTGTTGCAAGTTGACCCTTTTATTTTATTTCTTGTTTCTGTACTAAATTTTTTGAATCCTGCGCGATATGGCTTTTATAAAAAAAAGCGTTTATATTAGAAAAAGAAATCTCCCTTTCAGAAATTGGTTTTATATAATGGCGCTAAAATTGTGAAACAAAATTGCCTGTTTTTTGGTTTCCGGGTAAAATTTTCTGTAAAGTAGTAACTAAAATTTGAATTTTCTGATCTGAAATTCTCCATTTTGTTTGCTAAGATTGTGTTGACAAATCCATTAGATTGACATCATACCAACATGCTCAAACTTCATAATTGTCCAGATATTCCTGATAAAAGTATTTTGTCCTGATTTGTCCTAATTTTTTTAGTTATCTGATAGCTCTCTTTTAGGTTCTGATCTTCCTGATTTTTTGCTTCTAAACATGTTTTCAGTTTGTCCTTAGGAATAAATAAGATGGCCTTTTTTCCTAACTCTTTCTCTAAACTCATAATTTTTAAAAGTTTAAATTAAAAATGCACTCATTAATCGGTAAATGGGCACTAAGACGATTAACTTAGGGGCCAATTAGGAGGCTGCGATTTTATTTTTGTACTAAAATTGCTTTTGCGTAGAAGAAATAACTATGCTGAATGCATTTCAGCGCATTAATCGCCTGAGTGTTAATATTTTATTTAGTTTTCTTTTATTAAAATACATTTTTATTCAGAAAAAGAAGCAATGCTTAACGAATATATTACACCTAATGAATAGTTTTAAACTCTAGCTGTCGAGGGGGAAAAACACATCACCCATAAACTAGGATTACAACAAGTGATAACGTGACATTGGCAATAAGAAAATAATGTACAGTTCAATATTATACTTGTATATAGGTACACAGGTGCATTACTAAATTTTTGCTCAATATCAAAAGTGACCTGGATTTTTTGTAATATTGTCGAAATTTTTTTTTTAAAAGCCACTACGAAGTCTGTGTACTACTCGCAATTCTTGACTGAAAAAGTGATTTTTACCACATATAATTTTGAAGCCACTTACATAGGAAATATAAGAAATAGTGATTAAGACTTAGTAGAACGAAGTTTAATTTATCGAATAGTAGCTTCTTTTTTTTCAGCAAAAATCTGTCGAAAAATTATGTAAACTTAAGGATATTTAGGAAAAAAGCTCTAAATTTAAGAATTTGAGGATAATATAATTTATTTTTCAGTATTGCTAATCTTTCTATTTGAACAAAAGTATCAAATGATCGAATATTATTTCCGTATTTGTTAAAAATGATTTCAGAGATGTTCAGTTTTCTTCTTTTTGTTAGTTTTTCCTTGCGCACTAACGATACTTAGGCTAAGTAAAATAAACAACCGTACAGTCAATGCAGGAGAATCCACCTTCAATACCTCATTGATGAAGGAGAGAAATTTCTACCCCATTTGAAACCGGTTTCACCCCGGGTCGGTGCATAAACACGGCCTCGGTGGGGAAAGCCGGGTTGACGCCGGGTTGAATCCTGCTGCATAAACGGGGCCTTAGAGATGAGTTCGGGCTCACTTTTGAAGGCCCGAGCCCGCCCAAGCCCGAGAATTTTTAATCCGAGCCCGCCCGAGCCCGAGTGATATTGTCTTGTTTTGAGCCCGAGCCCGAGTGTATCAAACATCAATATATATTTTTAATTTCCACTTGGGATGCACTGCCATATGGTATATCGTAATAGCAATCGCAAATATATTATAAGTGGGTGCTATCTTTTTGAATTATTATTATTATTATTGCTGCTGCCATTAAGAAAAACTGTTCTCACGCTCTTTAAGTACCCCAATATTTTATTCCGTGAACGTTGCATTTGTATAAAAACTGACGATCTTAACATGAGATCGAGCCCGAGCCCGCCCGAGCCCGAAAGTTGCTTGAAGTTAAAGGGCCCGAGTCCGTCTCGGGCTCGGGTTCGGGCTCGGGCTTTCGGGCTCGGGCCGAGCCCGGCTCATCTCTAATCTCCATGGTGCCGGCAAGAGATTTTAAATGGCGGAGGAACTGGGAGGGTTTCCTATCGCCTAGCTCTTCCCGTCCGAGAAGCTGACGTATGCGTTGCTCCTCGGAAATTGACAGCCGGCGAATCAGCTCCTTTTTAAGGTGGCTATACATCTCTGAAACTGGGGGGTTTATGATGATGTCATCCACCTCTGATGCGTAGCGGCTGTCCAGGTTAGCTACGACGTGATGGAATTTCGTTGCGTCTTGCGTAATGTTTGCGAGTACAAATTGAGATTCGACTTGCGCGAACCAAACTGCGGGTTTCTCTGGCCAGAAAGGGGGCAGCTTCGCTGTGACTCGGCAGACAGAAGCGTCTGCGGCGTTGGACGTAGTTCCTTCATTTGGCGGAGCTGTTTGCTGCTCGTACCGCTGAATCTGGCCTTTCTGTTTTGCACGGTGGATTGCAGCGCGGCGAGTTGGTTGCGCAATTGCCCGAGTTCGATCATGTTCAGTCCGGGTCACCAGTTGTGGAAACAACACAATCGGGAAATATTTACATCGATTTATTTACATTTATTTACAAGTGCAGTTTTAGTACAAGATCCAACATGAGCGACAAGAAATTAAATTAGCAAAAATGGAATTCGGAGATGCGCGCTGCTCTGCGTCCGCGTGGCCTCTCATGCTTTTCCTTTCTCTCGCGCGGTATCTAGGTGCGCCACCAGAGCGTGTGTTGGCAACGCCACATCTATATAGGATGCATGAAAGGAAAGAAAAGTTCTTCGAGATATCGAAAAATTCGAGTTATCAAGGTTCGAGGTTCGATTGTAATAATCAGTAAAATTCACGTGCAGTTTTGTTTTTAACTGTCAGGAAAGGATGGTGGCAATTTCTGGACCAGGTACTAATTTCAAATTTCAGTTCAAAATTTCTTTACACACATTCAAACTCTCTTTCAAAAAAAAAAAAAAACATGGCGAAATTGTGATGATTCATTTGGACAGATGTTTACATTATCTAGAACAGGGGTGGCCAACCTTTTCGGGAAGAGTGCCACTATCTCGAGAAGGAAAGCTAGGCGTGCCACATTTAGTTTTTTTAAGAGGCTGAAAATTTTAAAAAGTTAAAAAATATTAAGTTGCTGACAATGAAATTTTTATTTAATAGTGCTTTTATTTTTTTCATGTAAGTCTAATCAGTGTTAGTAAAATAATGATATACAAATTCACTTAAAATGTATTGATAATAAATGTTTTAAAAGGTACAGTTAGTTGCGTTATGAGTAAAATAAAAACAAATAATAAAAAACATTAAACTCTAAAAAAATAAAATAGTCAGAACTGCAATTAGTATAGCTTTGTATTAGTATAGTTATTCGTATAGCTTTTTTTTTTTATAAAGTCATTAATTTTAGGATTAATATTTCAAGATGCCAACAAAACTAAGTATTTTACGAACATATCAATAAATATCAACAATATCTTAATACTATTATAAATCTTAATACTATTATAAATGCGAAAGTTTGGATGGATGGATGGATGGATGGATGGATGTTCCTCTTTCACGCAAAAACTACTGAATGGATTTTAATGAAACTTTTACTATATTGTAGCTTATACATCAGAATAACACATAGGCTATGATTTCTAACGATATTCGAAAACGTTTGATTGGTAGCGCTTTTTTCATTCCAATTTAAGGTACATTTTTCGCATAAATCCGCGAAGGCTTCCAGCAAGTAATTCAGTATTTAGTGCATCATCTCAACTCCCTGTCGATAGATGCTGTGCTACTTTTACCAATAAAATCTGGCTTATTTGGGACACTCTGTCCGAAAAGGCTCAAGCACAATTCTTTGTTTTTTTTATGCATTCCGATTCAGTTGTTCATCTACTTATGCTGTCACGTGCTGTTTTTGACCCAAGTTGAAGTTTTGTAGGATTAAGGGGCGAATCGTCAGTGTGAGCCGTTTTTTCAATTCCTTCATCTTTAAGAAATACAATTTTTCTTGAATTTTTTGATCGATACGCATGTCTGAATTTGCTCTCCACAAAGTAAAAAACAATGTACTACCATACTAGAACCGATTTAAAAGACAAAAAATTAACAAAGTCGGTTCATTTTCAAATTTCGGCTTCCAAACTTTCTCATCTTCTTTACACGAGAACTAAAGAGATTTTGAGATTTTGATTATTTATTCAGCAATCTCTGCACTTAATAAATGAATAATACAGTCCCGCATTTCCTCCACCAATCACATTTCAAGGGATATTTGCATAAAATCTGACTATTGTCTAAACTTTTGCAACAATGTAAAACAAATATCTTTTGTAATGTCCAAAATTTGATTCCAGTTATAGTTATAAGAACTCCAGACACGTATTTGGGACCATATTATGTACCTGTAGTATAAATTTGAAAGCATTTCGTTGAAAAGTTTTCTTTTTATTCACATTTTTACATTTTGTCTAAACTTTTGCATCGCAGTATAGTATAACTGTCGCAACTTTTAACGAATATTCAAACGTTTCTGTTCATATATTTTAAATAAGTATAACGAAATTCAAACTATGACTTAGTTTTGTGATTTATCTGTTGCCTTTTTTTGTTTAACTTTATTTTTAACCCCTTCGGCCCTGAATTTTGAATTAGGTAGATTAAAAATCAATGAGTGGTTATGCTATAATGCATGTACACATGTTAAATATGTAATATTATGAGATTCTATCAATTACGGAACTAATTAAAAAGTGTTCTAATAGTAGGACACCAGGCTGTTATTAAGTAAAAAAGATGACATTTATTTCTAAGTATATTTACACTAATTTGGTGTGAAATGTTTTGAAACAATTCGTTTGCGCATGAAAACATAGATACACTTAACATTTCTCACAATACATTGTTTTATAGGTGCAACCTTCTAATTTGCATCTCTGCTGTTTCGAACTTCTCTCAATCATGTGATTTATTAAATCATACCTCACATCTCCACAGTGTCTAACAGGTGGGTTTAATTTTTTCTTCGCTTTTGGTATAACGACTATTTCCTGATGGTCTCCCACATTTAGTAACGGCTGTTGCTTGTTTTGCGAATGCAACGTTTCTGCTACATCAAACGTAAAATCGAGCAAATCCTTTTGATCTTTACGTGTAATTCCTAACGAAGCGGCATCCTGTTTATACTCTAAGCAAGATTTTGTTATAGCCATACTGAAATAGTGGAATCTTTCTCTTCATCGGGTATCAAGTGCGGCAAATCATAATTTGATGGCTGCCATTCATCATCAGACCCGTCTAAGTGTACATCTTCTGAATCAAAATCATCCAGACTATTTAGGCACTGATTGGTTTCTTTCAAGGACAACATATTACTTCGCATAGTTAAAATTCTTTAAAAGGATAAAGGAAGAATGTAGAGCATTATGAAGATTTGTTCTAATAATAGAACGCCAGGGCCGAAGGGGTTAAAAAATGTCTTAAAGAACTTTTCCACTCGTAAAGTGTAGTGTAATTTGTTGACTGAATCACTTTTTTTTAATGATTGTGCAACATAATGTAAAGTTCTTTTACCAAGTTTGGTGTATCTAATACGCATATTATTGCTGAAGTTTTGGTTTAATGGTTATTTTAAACAATAAAGCATTAGCTTATTATTAATCACAGTGTCCGTTTCAAATTTTTATCTCAGACGTTTGCGTACATGTACGTGGAACATACGGAATTGCTTTACAGATATTCATGTTACAAATATCGACAATTTTAATAGGAATTTTGTCAAACACCGCCCATCCGATAGTGAATTCAGCATCTTATTTTTTCTCCATCTTTGTTGTATCTTTCTTTGTTATTTATAAAAAAAAAATTGCGATTATATCACTTAGTTGTCACCAATTTATGATATTAGACTGCATTGAAATTAAATTTGATTAGTCAGAAAGAAACACTACATTTGGAACATCGGATTGCACCTAAGAAAGTATCTGTATGACTACACCCAGTACAAATGGTACGAATGAGTTCTCAACTTACTACGTCTCCCTCTCTCTCTCTCTCTCTTTCTCTCTCTCTCTCTCTCTCTCATACAGTTTTTGTCGAGTGGTAGTAAAATAGAAATTTAGGCCACAATTTGAATGACTGGGGAAGAAGTAGAATGGCTTACGGGCGGTAACTCATTGCACATTACCCAGCTTTAGCCTTCAAATTTCGAGTCGAGCCGCACCATAGTTTGCGGACGCTCGCTGGTGAGATAAATTCACTTTATCTACCAGTTTGTTGACTATCTTAGCTACAATAAGACGATTTTTGCATCCGGCTCGATCATTGGCTATTCCTAACTGAGGAGCCCATAATAAGGGCGAAACTGCAGTCTTAGGATGCTATGATCGAGCTATGGGTGCATTTGCTACAGTTCTGCCTCAGCCCTGGCTTACGGGCGGTAACTCATTGCACATTGTTGCATTATTTTTAAAGTGCTTTATAGCGAAATTGTGCTCCTATAGCTATTTAAATATTTTCCTATGAGTCCTTAAAAAAATTTGGGAGCCCTTAAAAAGTCCTTAATTTTCATTTTTAAAAATAAGTATGAACCCTGAAAGAAGAAAAAAAGTTCAGATCGTAATTTTTTTTTGAAAATTTTTGTTAGTCTTGATTTTGAAATGTAATGATAAATGCTTCAAAAATATTTTTCTGGGTAAAAAAAATGCTTGAAAATACAGGTGTGTTTGTGTAACCCATAAAATTCATGCATATTTGATGACTAATAAATAATTTCGAGGTCCTTAATTTTTTTTGAAAAAGGTCCTTAGAAAGTCCTTATTTTTTGTTTTGAAAAAGAAGTGGGAACCCTGTATAAGATTCAAAGAACTTTCAGAGAAACCTGTTAAAATAAAGAAAACATCTACAAAAACTATCAAGATGAGTCAGTTCGAGAAAACAAAAGTAAAAAGTGAAGATAACCTTTCCCAGCCTTCTGCAAACCATGTAGGATCATGGGTTTCAGTAAACTATCAGATTGAATACTTGAAAACTCAAAAAGAATTCAGGGGGCAAATAATTGCCCAAGACCCTGAAAGTCCTGAAAGTTATAGTGTTAAGTTTTTGAGGAAATGTGAAGGTGACGGTCAACGTTACATTTTCCCGGACGAGGATGATGTTGAATAGGTTAAGTTGGGACAGATTTCAGATACATTTCCTGTTCCAGACTATAATGGAAGATTTTTTAAATTTGCTTGAATGTTCTCTCACAAAAAACTACTGCCCATTCCATAATTGATTAGTCATTTTGTGCAATTTTTTGTATATAACCTAGAATTTGTTTTATTTGTAACCTGGAATTTTTTTATTTGTGACCTAGAATTTGTTTTAATACTCATAAAAATTAGTATTTATTCTATCTCATTATTTATATTATACCTACATTCAACATAAGTTTGAAAAAATTAAGTAGGGTAGTTGTTAAAAACCAGGCTTTGCTCTCTAACTCTATTACTATACTCAAATTCCCCCGTCCACGGGGTAATTTAGGTATTGTGAAACTTAGCCATTAATATACTAATGCATCTATTAACTTGAAATTTGTGAAAAACTATTCTAGAAAGTCACAATGCTAAGATGAAACAAGAAAAAGGAAAAATATATCTGTATAATTTTTTTTACGGGACTGGAAAGCTCAAAGTAGGTAATTTTTATTCCCAAATTGTGTGTGGACCCTTTGCTCCTCTCTGGAAAAACTAGAAATGACGGCCTGCGTTTTTTGAGTTGTTCAGAAAATAGTTCACTATAGCTGAAAAGTTGTTCACTATAGCTGGTTCGACTGTAGTAGCATTCCATTTTAAGAACATACGAGGTCTGCTTGTGCTGATTTCTTTTAGGAACTCTGATTCTTACTTGTTTTCATTTCCTTTCAGCTACAATCAGAACTGCATGTCGTTGGAATTCAGCAAGTGTGGTGCCGGTCTATGAGGTTTGTTGACTTGGCTGTCCTCGATACACATCTTCGTTACTGCTTTCGTCTGAAGAATCATGTCGAAGTGATCGTCTGAGGCCAGTTAATTCGTCGAGTAAGCTATCAGCAAGCAGAAGACCAGTGCATGTTATGTGCAGACTGCTCCGTGTCCGGATTCACTTTGCGTCGTATTGCCAGTAAATGCCTCAAACTTCGCATGCATTCAAATTCGTGCAGTAGTGGTTCTCGCTTGGATAAAAGTCTATGTCTCAATATCATCATTAAAAAACCTCAACAAGGGAGTGTTTATTAGTTGTGAAAGAAAAGAGCAAAGCCTCCATTAACAAAATTATTTTTATAAATATTGCATTTTGTATTTCAGTAATCCACAAAAATTAAAGTAGACAAATGAAATAAATGTCGAAAGTACTGTTCCTATTCTGAATCTAAAGGCTTGTTCTCCTGCCAGCTAAAGAGTTTAATTTAACACGGACTTGCTAATCAGCTGTGAACCAAAAACTAAAATCTGCAAATCTGGGGCCGGGAAAGTTATTACGGTAATCATCATCCAAGGAAACTGAAGAAAAAAAATTAAATTAATTTCTGAGTTTTAGTTTCAAATACTTGGCTTCTATGACGTTTCTAGGAATAGGTACAATGTAGAAACTTTTTCTCTTCCATATTCTTCAATGCCCGTTTTAGAGCCTCAGTTTCGACAACGTGGAACAATACGTATTCATGTTTTTCAAAACAGTTTCTGCTGCAGGAAACATAAAGGATCATTAAAAAGAAAAGAAAAATTAACTTCATGTTCGTGTACTTTCTGACCCTTTTAAACGTTTGAATGCTCAAGGAACGTTTCAGAAACCATTTTTGTGAATAGCCATCAGCTTTTGAATTTTTTAAAAAACACTTCCATATTTTTTAGCAATGGCAAATCCTTCAGAGATCAATCATGGCTGTAAAAAGAATTATTTGTGCGAACATTGCCCAAAGGTATTTTTCCACGCTTCGGCTTTAAAGATACATCTGAGAGTCCACATTGGAGAGAAACCGCATTCATGTGAACATTGCTTGAAATCATTTTCCCAATTGGGGAATTTAAAAACACACCTTAGGCTCCATACTAATGAGAAACCGTATTCCTGTGAACATTGCTCGAGGGCATTTTCCCAATCTTCAGCTTTAAGGAGACATCAGAGAACTCACACTGGCGAGAAACCGTATTCCTGTGAACTATGCTCGAAGGCATTTTCCGACGCTTCAGATTTAAAGAGACACCTGAGGATTCATAGTGGAGAGACTCCGTATTCCTGTGAACATTGCTCGAGGGCATTTTCCCGGTCTTCGCTTTTAAAGATACATCAGAGAATCCACACTGGAGAGAAACCGTATTCCTGTGAACATTGCTCGAGGGCATTTTCCCAGTCTTCAAATTTAAAACAACATATGAAAACTCATACTAAAGAGAAATTGTATTGCTGTGAACATTGCCTTAAATTATTCTCCACAGTTTCACATTTAAAGAGACATCGGAGAAACAATACTGGCGAGAAACCGTATTCATGTGAAGATTGCTCAAAGGCATATTCCGATATTTCAAATTTTAGGAAACACCTCAGAACCCATACTGGAGAGACTCTGTATTCCTGTGATCTTTGCTGGAGGGCATTTTCATGCTGTTCAGCTTTAAGGAGACATCGGAGAACTCACACTCTCGAGAAACCGTATTCTTGTGAACTATGCTCGAACGCATTTTCCGATGTCTCAACTTTAAAGAAACACCGGATGATTCATACTGGAGAGACTCCGTATTCCTGTGAACTTTGCTCGAAATCTTTTTCCCGGTCTTCGCTTTTAAAGCAACATCAGAGAATCCATTCTGGAGAGAAACCGTATTCCTGTGAACTTTGCTCGAGGGTATTTTCCCAATCTTCAGCTTTAAGGAGACATCAGAGAACTCACACTGGCGAGAAACCGTATTCCTGTGAACTATGCTCGAAGGCATTTTCCGACGCTTCAGATTTAAAGAGACACCTGAGGATTCATACTGGAGAGACTCCGTATTCCTGTGAACATTGCTCGAGGGCATTTTCCCAGTCTTCGCTTTTAAAGGAACACCTTAGTATACATACAGGAGAGAATCCGTATTCCTGTGAACATTGTTCTAAGGTATTTTCCAACGTTTCTGCTTTAAAGAGACATCTGAATATTCATACTAAAGAGAAATCGTATTCCTGTGAACATTGCCTTAAATTATTCTCCAAAGCTTCACATTTAGAGAGACATCGGAGAACCCACACTGGCAAGAAACCGTATTCCTGTGAAGATTGCTCAAAGGCATATTCCGATCGTTCAAATTTTAGAAAGCACCTGATAACCCATACTGGAGAGATACTACTGTGAACATCGTTCAAGGGTATTTTCCTTCTTGAAAGCTTTATACAGCAGAAACTATAGTTTCATTAACCGACTTCAACAAAGGAGGAGGTTATACAATTCGTCGGAGATTTTTTTTTTTTTTTTTTTGTATGTTATAAGATTACTCGAAGACGCTTGGACCGATTTCAAAAATTTTTTTTTTCTCAGAAAGGGTTTCATTTCCGATTGGGCCCATTCTCTCGTGGTACGGGTTCGATAACGAGAACCTGCAGAAATCTTTCGAAAAAGAAATCGGGATCACAGTAATCGTAATAATGAGTTTTGAATGTAAGGATTCTCTTGATTAATTCATTTCTATGGGCTTTTATCTTCATGTAACGCTGATATTATTGTTTTAAAATATCTACTTATATTAAAAACTGAGTATTTTTTTATGCCCAGCTACTTTCTCCTGAACTCCAATGAACAAGTGGGAAACTATCATTATATGTAGGGAAATAAGTTTGAATAAGACTTCAAATCCCTCTTGATTTTAATCTTTTTTTTTTTTTTTGTGAGTGCTAATACTCAAAGTAATTTTTGTAAAATTTGCTAAAATAGTTTCAAAAAAAAGCGATCAAAGTTGCATATTTCAACTAGAAATAAACACAAACACAATAATTAAAAGACAATCAAAAACAGGCACTGATCTGGATATTATGTTCCATTCAATTTCTAATGCAGAGTAGATAATGCAACTTTGCCTGTCGAGAACATGAGGCATATTGGCTCAGTGAGCAGAGTACTGGTCTTGCATTTCCGAGGTTCTGGCCTCGGTTCAGCAGTCTTTTTTTTTTTTGAGTTTTTATTTTTTAACTTGTGTTAGTTTTTTTTTCTTTATGTCAGTTTAAAACTTTTAAATTTTAATGAAATTTAGCTCCCTGAAAAAAGGCATGTTTAATAATGGATATTAATTTTTAGTATTTTGTTCTTTTGATTTTCAAAAAAGAGTAAACTTTCATTAATTTTCACGGTTTAAAATATCTTTTAGAAAATACTTTTTATGAGGAATATACCTTTTCTATTATAAATGTTTCCAAATATGTCTGCTTGTTATAATTTTTTTTTTTTTATTTTCCATGCTTAAAAAATAATGTAATGCATTAAACTAACTATTATTATACATCAATGAATTTAAAATAATTATGTGCCTAAAAGTGTGAAATAAAAATATTTTTCCTCTTCACAGCTTTTTATTTATTTATTTTTTATTATCATGAGTAAAAATAAGTACAAATCCTCAGAAAATCCATGCTGACTGAAATTATAAACAAAAAAACAGGTTTTTTCCAACACTGCCTTTCGCATTACATTTTTGGTGGAAAACCCTGACATTCGCACACTTTAATGTATATATAAATATTCTGTACAATACTACTAGCTTAACTATATGCAAAAAAATTGCAAAACTTTCATCACTTTTCTTTTTTTTTCATTAATACATTTACCTTTTGTACTCACATAGACAGGAGCTTTTCTTTTAGTGCATAAATTTCTGACAAATTTATTTAAACAATTTTACTCAGATTATTTAGATCCTACACTTGCAACTTTACGGGTCATACATGCCCTAAAAGAGGGCGCTAGACATTAACACTGTCAACTTTTAAGATAGATTTTGTGCATGAATATGAAAGCGTTACAAAACAAAGTCAGTTATGAATGGCCAAGGCTACACTAGATAGCGTTTTATACAGGCTTCTTCATTACTCAAAACATCAATGGTAAAGATTTGCCCGCTAGAGAGCGCTGAACAACGACCTCCCAAATGTTTGTTTACATTTATTAGCATGTTGTTTCCGCTGTAAAAAGTGACGTTTATCCTATCTTTTAGGGTTAAAAAATATTGATGTAGTTAACTGAAGTG
Organism: Uloborus plumipes; assembly: GCA_038373865.1. NCBI lineage: Eukaryota > Metazoa > Arthropoda > Arachnida > Araneae > Uloboridae > Uloborus > Uloborus plumipes. The sequence continues at coordinate 172,643 of JAXGGA010001020.1, forward strand.
GAGTACAGAGTGAATTGATGCCGAAGGCCCTCTTAGTACTGCTTTTTTAGTCCAGTTATTTGGTAGTTTTACCTAGAAAGTTTTCCGGAAGTTTTGAAAATTGGTACATATATAGATTTTGATGTGCTCTTATCGAATTTCCACTTTGCGACCTCGTACCTTTGCCGCTCGCGCCGCCATTTTGAAAAAATGGCGCCTATAAGAGGTAATCAGACTACAACTCCTTTCTGACTTATTCTACGACAAAAACATCAATATACAAAATAAACTAGAGAAAATTTCCCACATTTTATGTCATAGAAACTTTTTTGTAAAATCAATAGTTTCGGCATACGAGCGTTGTTAAGAGTTACTCAACGCGCGTTTTCGCAGAATAAGCTCCGAGGTGGTGAATCGGAGTGGACTTTGGGCATGACATTCTTGCGTAATATTTGTGACGAAGTTGAAAAGTTTTGTAATGTTGATTTTTCCAGTTCTGAGCAACATGTCCAAATGAGAAGCTCGCGGGTTAATCGTGACAATGACGACGTTAAAAAATTGATGGATTGGCTGTGCAACCATCCACCTTTTCCTGAAATCGACCATATCATCTCACTAAGCACTGGAGTTGTCGGAGATGAAAAGATAAACTGTCATATGTCTTATGAAATCGGTTGTACCTGTATTTCTAAAATAAT